>JAODAL010014500.1:0-57500 GCA_025379985.1 Phyllomedusa bahiana | reverse complement strand
CTAACAGGCCACTTAAAAATGACTATTCTAAGAGTGCAAGTTTTGTTGGTTCATGAGAAAATCCTAAATCCTGATACTTTAGACCCAGCTCCCCCACCTGTGAGTCAATGAATTCTTATGAATGCGCCTCTGCTTCCCACATGAGCTCACAAAGCCCTCCCTGCTCTTGTTTTCTGGAATAAAAGCTTCTATTGAGGCCCTCCCTGTAATCTCGGCAGGTCCCTCTTACCCTCTGGAATTCTTATGCGAGGCACGAGTTAATTTCAGTTTGCTAAGCTGAGAGCGAACTAGGAAGGGACCTGTTAGCAGGACACATAGTAAAATGTGCATCTGTCCAACCATAATGTCCCATCATGAAGACATCTGTGTAGAGAAGGAGCCTGAAACTCCTTTTAACGGTATGTTCACACGGCGTGTTGAGTCTTTGTGAACGTACGTTTTTAGTAGAGGCGTAACTTGCAGCTCCTGGGCCCTAGTGCAAATATTGAAATGGGGCCCCTAAGCTACCATATGCCATTTACAATGCTGTGGCAGGAGGGCTTTTGGGGCCCCCTCAGGCTGCAGGGCCCGGTAGCGACTGCTACCTCTGCACCCCCTATAGCTACGTCCCTGGTTTTTAGACACATGCTTGGATCCATCTGTCTGACCCTAAACAGATCCAAACCTGTATCTAACAATGAGCAATGTGATTTACATTGCTTTTACTTTGAAACACGCATCGTTGTTCACACGAGTGATCACAGGTGCCTGTCTCACTGCGTCTTTCAGATCCGTTCCAAGAACTGATATGTCAATTCTTGGTCCAAAAGACGCAGCAGGAGCCCTATTTTAAACTATAGGGTGCGATCCTGCTGCATCCAACACACATCCAAACAGGCAGCTGCGTGTTGGATGCCCGTTGTATCCGTTTAGGATCCGATAGCCAATGTGTTTTTAGATTCGATTTTTGGATCCAAAAATGCCGTGTGAACAACCCCTAAGAGGGCAGGGGACATAGACTCTGTAAGACTCTGTAAGTACTTCATGTAATTTGGTAATAGCAAAACCTTGTACCTGAAACCCGTAAGATTGTCTTATGTCAAACCAGCTTGGTTTTCTGGTAGACATTGACTGTACGTGCTTTATTGTTTCCTTATAGCTTTCTACCTGCTGGATAGTATTCAGTGTCACGTAGATTTATATATCCAACTATATAAATAAGCTTTGTTATATAAGAAGTATGGACAAGCTTTATAGAAGACGTAAAAAGAAATTTGTGTTCACCTAGGCCTGAAGGGCCAAAAACGACAGCATTATGCTCCCTTATATATTTTCTGCTTTTATTTCAGCAAGTTGTAGCTTGAGACTAGAAAAAAATACTCTGAGTAAAAAGTGCAATCCAGATAAGCTGATGGTTATTTCTGGTTTTATTTCACCCTTAGAGATTCATTACTTTTTACCTGCTGAAATAATCTGCAATATACCTTAATGACTTGGCAATGCTTGTTCAGTTGAGGCAAATGCTTATAGCGTGAGCTACCTAAAGCCAATAAGTGGAAACAGCCAGAAAAGCTTTTGCATACTTTAATTTGGGGGGAATAGTGTTCTAGGTAATGGCACACAATAATATTTTACAAACACTTTTACATCTGAATTGCTATGCCAGCAAGGGTGAGGTGAAATAATGACATTATTTTATGGTCGTTATGTGTCCTATGGTAGTATAATAAAATATTACTACTATTGTGTCTGTCTGTCTAGCGATCTCTGTTCGAAAAGACAACATTTAGCAATATATCAGGGTTATTATCTCAGAGGAAAATTCTTTAGACCATTACATCTTTCTATCTTTAACAATAAAAGTCTAAAACACATCATGTCTTTGTTATAAACTATACCCTGTGTTAGATTGGTTGAAAATATTACATTGCAGCTATCAGGATTGTTAGAATATTTTGGCATGTTGCTACATTATAGCATTGCCTTAACAACCATATGTAAAAAAAAATATGAAAAACATTTTCTAAAGCTTCATCTTTAAGTAAAATGGTGCCTAAGGGGCCGTTTACACGGCACAGGACAAATACCGGTCGGTTTATCTCTGCGGTTTGCGAAGAAAAGCCCTCCGCCTTCACATAGACATATTCATCTTCCGTCCGAAAACCGGACGGAAGAATGAACATGTTCTATGTTTTTCGGACAACTGGTGTTTTTTCAGCCGGTTTGCAGCCAGTTTTCAAAACCGAGAACCGGCTGAGAAAACAGCTGAAAAACCGTGCCGTGGGGACATGGCCTAAGTCATGCTAAATGATGAATGTATTTACATGTTTGCATTGCAGTAGTAATATAACTTTCTACTAATAATACAATAATAATACATTTAAACATACTCTTGTCGTTTTTTATTTCCGTTCGTGGTATCCATTAGGATACTACAAAAGAAGTGTTCCAACAGATATTGCAATGGGGCCACAATGAGCCCATAGACCAGGGATACACAATATGTGGCCCCAAGTGCCCCTCCATGCGGCCTTCAGCCAACATGACACAAACTCATGCTTTGTCTCTGCTCTTATACTTCAGAAAGTAATACTCACCTTTTGAAAGCTGCATTCACCTGATGGCACTATTATGATGAGCGCCATAGGGCTGGTACTGTTATGGTGGGCCCTGTAGGGCTGGCACTGTTATGGTGGGCCCTGTATGGCTGGCACTGATACGATGGGCTCTGTAAGGCTGACACTATAGGGCTGTCACTTTTATGGCTGCCACTGTTATGGTGCATGCTGTAGGACTGGCACTGTTATGGTGGGCCCTGTAGGGCTGGCACTGTTATGGTGGGCCCTGTATGGCTGGCACTGTTATGATGGGCTCTGTATGGCTGACACTATAGGGCTGGCACTTTTATGGCTGCCACTGTTATGGTGCATGCTGTAGGACTGGCACTGTTATGGTGGGCCCTGTAGGGCTGGCACTGTTATGGTGGGCCCTGTATGGCTGGCACTGTTACGATGGGCTCTGTATGGCTGACACTCGAGGGCTGGCACTTTTATGGCTGACACTGTTATGGTGCATGCTGTAGGACTGGCACTGTTATGGTGGGCAGTGTATGGCTGGCAATATAGTGCTGTATGTACTATATTACGCAACCTACAAGAGAAATCCAGTAAAAATTATTTTTGTATTCTTCCTCAAAGGAGTATTTATTTCTGACTCAATCATACCATATCCACAGAATATGCCATAAAAATGTCTGATAGGTTCGAACCCCAAAGTGGAGGAGATGAGTTGGAGAGGTGGCTATGTATGTGTGTTCTCTCTGGTTATAGTTGTGAAACAGCCAATTCTGCAGGGCTGTCTTTTCCATTGGGCAGGGTAGGCAGTTGCCCGGGGCCCCACAAGCACAGGGAGCCGTCCCGTGCAGCTGCCTAACTTTCCCAGTGGCGTGCCTCGGGCCCTGCGGTGGGTTCGGACGGCACGTCGGTGTGCAGGCCCGGACCTGCCGCGTCTTTAAGTGCCGCAGGAGGCGATGTCATCGCCTCCCGAGCTGCTGTATTTCCTAGGGCGACAGCCCATAGACTTCCTAGGAAATCCTGGGAGCTATGTCCTGGCGTAAGCGGCGTGATAAAGTCACGCCGGAAACCAGCTCCTGGAGCGAGGTCTCCGGCGGGGGACTGTGGAGAGATGAGTAACGTTTTTTAATATTTTTTTTTCAAAGTTAGAGGGGCTGCATATCACCTACAGTGGGGCTATAACCTACAGAGGCTATAACCTATAGGGAAGTATATACAGGGGGCTATAACCTACAGGGGAGTATATACAGGGGGCTGTAGCCTACAGGGACCTATAGGGGGCCTATCACCTATAGTGGGCCTATCACCTACAGGGGGCCTATCTACAGGGGGTAATATATCTACCTGTACCTACAGGGGGTTATATATCTACCTACAGGGGGCTATATATACAGGGGGCAGTATATCTACCTACAAGGAGCTGTATACCTACTTATATCTAACTGTACCTACAGGGGGCTATATATATTTATATATAAACAGTTGAAACCAGATGTTTACATACACTATATAAAAAGACACATATGCATGTTTTTCTCACTATCTGACATGAAATCAGAATAAACCTTACCTGTTTTAGGTCAATTGGGATTAAGAAAATTATTTATATTTGCCAAATACCAGAGTGATGAGAGAGAGCAAATTTTTTAAAGACATTTTTATTACTTTCTGCAAAGTCAGAAGTTTACAAATACTAGGATTACTATGCCTTTAAACAATTTGGGAAAGCCCATATGATAATGTCATGTCTTTGGAAGCGTCTGATTATTGGCAACATTTGAGTAAATTAGAGACACACCTGTGGATGTATTTTAATTCACACCAGAAACACACTGCTTCTGTGTGTAACATCATGAAAAAGTCTAAATAAATCAGCCAAGATATCAGGAAAAGAATTGTGGATTTGCACAAGTCTAGTTTATCCTTGGTTTCAATTTCAAGATGCTTGAAGGTGCCTCATTCATCTGTACAAACAATTATACGCAAGAACAAACAAGATGGGAATGTCCAGCCATCATACCGCTTAGGAAGGAGACGGGTTCTGTGTCTCAGAGAAGTGCTTTGGTCCGACATGTGAATATCAACCCAAGAACAAAAGCAAAAGACCTTGTGAAGATGCTGGCGGAGCTAGTTATATTGTGTCATTATCCACAATGAAATGAGTACAGTATCATCATGGGCTGAAAGGTCACTCTGCCAGGAAGAAGCCATTACTCCAAAAAGAACCTAGAAAAGCCAGATTAATGTTTGCAAATGCACACAGGAACAAAGACCTACATTTTTGGAAACATGTCCTGTTGGCTGACAAAACTAAAATTAAACTGTTTGCCCATAATGACCATCGTTACGTTTAGAGAAAAAAAGTAGAAGGACACCATCCCAACTGTGAAACATGGCGGCGCCATCATCATGTTGTGGGGGTGTTTTGCTGCAGTAGGGACTGGTGCACCTCACAAAATAGATAGCATCACGAGGAAAGAAGATTATGTGGCAATACTGAAGTAACATCTCAAGACATCAGCTAGGAAGTTAAAGCTTGGGCGGAAATGGGTCTTCCAAATGGGCAATAATATTAAGCATACTACAAAACTAATTACAAAGTGGTTTAAAGATAACCAAGTCAATGTTTTGGAGTGGCCATTACAAAGCCCTGATCTCAATCCTATTGAAAATTTATGGGCAAAGCTGAAAAGGCAGGTGCGAGCAAGGCAACCCACAAACATTGCTCAGTTACACCAGTTCTGTCAGGAGGTATTAGCAGAAATTCCTACCAACTCTTATGAGAAGTTGGGGAAGGATATCCAAAACGTTTGACCCAAGTCATACAGTTTAAGGGCAATGCTACCAAATACTAAGGAAATGTATGTAAACTTTTGACTTTGCAGAAAGTAATATAAATGCCTTGAAAAATGTTTCTCTCTCATTATTCTGGCATTTGGCAAATATAAACAATTGTGGTAATCCTAATTGACCTAAAATGGGTAAGGTCTATTCTGATTTCATGCCAGATACCGAGAAAAACATGCATATGTGTCTTTTTATATAGTGTATGTAAACTTCTGGTTTCAACTTTAGTGTGTGTGCATATATATGTATATAAATATATATATATATATATATAATATATATATATATATATATATATATATAATATATAATATATTTATTTATTTTTTTTATTATTATTTTTTTTCAATATCAGTATATCTACCTACACAGAGCTGTATACCTACCTACTGGGGGTTTATATACCTACCTACTTAATGGTGCGCAACATTACTACCTACTCACTTAATGGGGGCAACCATACAGAGGTAGAAATTGGTAGGGTAGTGCTGATAAAGTGAGAAGTCTAATATGTTTGTGTGGTAAATTCTGCAGGGACCAGTTGAGTCCGGGAGAAGTCGTCATGGAGTCAGAGAACGACTGATCAGATAGGAAGTCTCCTGTGAGTCCCTGGATGTCAGGGGTTATTTCTCTTCTGTTTTGGATTAGTTCTGTATTCACTGTCATGTGATGGTGACCTGAACTGGTGTCTAACCACTCTGTGATCTTTATATGACGGTGTTGTAGGTTATTAGTTTGTTATCGATATTGTATATATTTGTTCCTGTGAGTGCTTGTGTTTTTTGAGGGGCCCAGTGCACAACTCTGTCCATGGGCCCATAATGCCGTTAAAAAAGCCCTGAACTGTAACCCCCAAAAACTACAATGAAAATAGACGCTTCACATCCTTAAAGTGGAACCAAGACCTCTCAACCATTTTGGGTATTTACAATCAAAGTACCATAAAGGTCTCGGACAGGGAATACCCCTCTAAGACTTACTGCAGCCCCTGGGCGGGGTACAATATGACAATGTTGCCCTTGGACCAGAAAATGTTGTGGACTGTGGATAGATGTTTGCCCCATTTAGCAAACGTATACCGTGATAGAACACGCTTTTCTCTCCACTGCAAAAACCTTGTATGTTTGCAAAATAGGGCAAAAATAGTCCAATTAAGTCTAAATTTTCCTTATTAAAGTCTAGAGACTTCTTGCGGCCAGGTGGTTGGCCTCCAGGGTCTGGACCGCTGCCCAGTTCTGAACACCCACTAGTGGGGCTGGTGATTCTCTATGGTGGACCCCGAGTTCTGGCAATTTTTTTTTTAACTATATATACGTCCATGGGATGTGTGTACAATTGAAAGCTATGGTAAGGAGCATTAATAATAATAATAACCTTTATTTATATAGCGCCAACATATTCCACAGCACTTTACAATTTGGAGGGTATAGATACAGACAAAAAGACAGACATTATACAGTGAAAATCTACTTACAGATGAGACACAAGGTGTGAGGGCCCTGCTTGCAAGAGTTTCCAATTTATTAGGGTGTATGGGTGAGACAAAAGGTAAGAAGTGCTAGGTTTAAATTGGTCCAGCCATATGACGTAAATATGGGGTGGTTTACATAAAAACTGGATGAACCTGCCACCTAGACAGTACATATATATACAGATAAGTGCCGAGGTGTAGGGAGTGACAGAAATGTGTGCGCTATAAAGTGAGGGGTTAGCAGTTAGGGATCTTGGTAGGCCAGACTGAGAAGATGTATTTTCAGTGCCCTCTTAAAACTATGAGGGTTGTGATTGTGCCTGATCGCCCGCAGTAGCATGTTCCAGAGAACTGGTGCGGCACGTAAAAGATCTTGGAGACGGGCATGGGAGGTTCGGATGACTGAGGCATGTAGTTTAAGATCATCAGCAGAGCGAAGAGGCCAGGTAGGGTGGTAGACAGAGATGAGGGAGGAGATGTAGGGGGGTGCAGTGCTGTGGAGAGCCTTATGGGTGAGAGTAATTAGTTTATGTTGTATCCTGTACTGAATGGGCAACCAGTGCAGTGATTGACACAGGGTAGAGGCATCAGTATGGCAGCTCGAAAGAAAGCTGAGCATGGCTGCTGCAGTCAGGACAGATTGGAGAGGGGAGAGTTTACAGAGAGGGAGACCGATAAGCAGGGAGTTACAGTAGTCAAGACGAGAAAGTATAAGAGCAACAATGAGAGTTTGAGTTGTTGCCACAGTGAGAAAAGGATGGATTCTGGAGATGTTTTTGGGGTGCAGGTGACAGGAGTGGGCAATGGATTGGATATATGGGGTGAAGGACAGATCAGAATCTAATATAACCCCAAGACAGCGGGCCTGCCACATAGGAGTTATGGTGGTGCCACCCACTCAAACAGAAATAGCAGGGTGAGGTCGGTAAGTAGATGGTGGGATGACTAGAAGTTCAGTTTTAGTGAGGTTTAGTTTAAGATAGAGGGAGGACATGATGTCAGAGACAGCGGACAGACAGTCACTGGTGTAGGAGAGCAGGAGTGTTGTCATTTGTAGAGGTGTATAATTGAGTATCATCAGCGTAGAGATGGTACTGAAAGCTAAAGCTGCTGATGGTTTGTCCAATGGGGGCTGTGTAGATTGAAAAGAGGAGAGGACCAAGAATCGACCCATGAGGAACCCCGACAGCAAGAGGGAGAGGTGAAGAAGTATAACCTGCAAAAGAGACACTGAAGGAGCAGTTAGAAAGGTAGGATGAGAGCCAAGAGAGAGCTGTGTCCTGGAGGCCAATGGTGCTGAGCATGCAGAGGAGAAAGTGGTGATCAACAGTGTCAAATGCTGCAGAGAGATCCAAGAGAAGCAGCAATGAGTAGTTGCCCTGAGATTTAGCAGTGAGGAGATCATTGGAGACTTTAACTAGAGCAGTTTCCGTGGAGTGTAGGGTGCGGAAACCTGATTGAGGTCGAAGAAGAGAGTTAGAGAGAATAACAGATTAGGCGAGAGTAGAACCAAGCATTCCAGGATTTTTAGAGAAAGGGAGGTTAGAGACTGGTCGGTAATTTGCAGCGCAGGACGGGTCCAGAGAGGACTTTTTCAGTAAAGGAGTTAAAACAGCGTGTTTAAAGGATTGCACTGCTTGACCAGCCAACCAGTGGCATAACTACAGGGGTTGAAATCTCGACCATGCCCTAGGGCCACAGGAGGACACAGGCCCCCTCACCACACAACTGCATCACTGGGTCACATAGACCCAGAAATGCAGCTCAGGCAGAACAGCTGGGATCAGAGAATGTCAGTCCTCTAGATGCCATGGCGCAATATTATGAGGTTATTGTACTGTCTGTATTACATCATAAGCCCATGGCTTTGCTTATGGTCTAGTAGAAGCCAGAAGTGGCGTCTTGGAGCGGGTGGCTTGATGACATCATGCTACCAGCTCTGGACTCAAGAGGTGTTTGAATGAGTATTATTATTTTTTGTTTTTAAAAGGGGGCCCTATATACCTACCTACTGGGGGCCCTCTCTCTCCTCTTTAATATATTATATATATATATATATATAAAATATATATATATATATATAATTTATATATATATATAATATATATATATATAATAAAATATATATACACCCCAACTCGAGGGGGCCCTACATACCTACCTACCTACTGGGGGCCATATATGCATATCTACCTACTAGGAGGGACCTATGTACCTACCTACCTACTATGATGGGGGCCTATGTACCTACTTTTTACTGGGGGACCCTATCTACTGGGGTACCTTATGTAACTGCTTATTGGGGTGGGCATTTATACTTACCTACTGGGGGGCCTTTAAATTACCAGTTCCCCTGGTGGGGGACAATTTTCCCAAGGTATGTACTAGGGAAACCTTTGTAATCCCTTTTGGGGGGGCCCTATAAAACCTCCCTACTGGGGAAAAACCCCTAATACCTACCTGCCTACGGGAGGTAGCCAAATTTTAGGTACCAAGGGGATGTATACCTGTACCTATTGGGGGGCCCTTTTTCCCATTTCAAATTATTTTACTGAGGGGGCTTTTTTTAACCTACCTTCAAACTGGGGGGCCTTTATACCCACTGAAAACCCCCCCTAATTGGGGATTCCCAAACCCTCTTTAAAGGTAAGTGGATCTTTTTTATACTTCCCGGGAGGGCCTATATTCCTACTTTTTTAAAGGGTTAACTTAGAAACCTACCAAAATTAATGTTTTAAAAACCAAAAGGGAAACTTTTGGTCTCTGACCCTATGATTAGGGGTTTCCCGGGCGCCATTTTTAAACCTTTTTCCCTTTGTTTAAAAAGTTTTTTTATTTTAGAAAGTGGTGGGGTTTCAGACAAAGAGCAGTTTTGGGGAGGTGGATATTGTATGTGGGCTGGTGAGGATTTTTGTGCCCGGGGATTGATTTTTTAGTTCCATTGGGTTTTGTTTGGTTTGCTGCCCTGTAACAGTACCCACCCAGGAAAAAAAATTTTTGAGCTACCCCCAGGTTAACAAAAATGCGGGGACAAACAGCTAGAGGGTTGAACGGGGGCCTTAGTTCCCTTTAGATTTTTTTTTCCTTTTAAACTTTGGCCATAATAAAAAATTTCTCGGGACTACAACTGAAAATGTACAACCCCGAATACTTTATGCCCCCAAAAAAAAATTCACAAATGACAAATATTGAAACCCTATCCCAAGGGACAGTAAAATTATCGGGCTTTGGCCATAAAACAGAAAAACAAAACAGATATATTTTGCCGGGCGTAACTTTATCCCACTACCCTAAACCCCACCACAACTTTAAAAATAAGTAAAAAGTATAAATGGGGGTGCCCCAATAGCAATTAAAGAGGGATTTTGCCCTGCAGGGAATACCTTTTTGCCCCCAAAAAAAATTTTTACCCAATAAAAACAAGTGCCAAAAATTTCAAATAATACAGGCTAAAAAGTAAACTAAATACATGCAGTACAGATAAAGTCATGATATTCAATACAATATATGCCAACCAGACATTGTGAGTAACAATGTCCTCTATAGCATGAGACACTCCCGCAAACATTTTGTGAGAAATTTTACAGCCCCCTTTTTCCCAAAGGGCAGCTGCAGTTTTTTGCTACAGCCTCTTGAGGAAGCTGGCGGTGGCAAAACATGCGTCAGGGTGTTGCAGGCAGTGTCACATATTAAAGAAGGCATATGGTTGTTGTATATTGTACTGAATATCATGCACTTTGTGTGTTACACATGTATTTAATATACTTTGTAGCGTAGTATTGTAAATTTGTGACTCTGGTCTCGTTGGCTTATTGTGGGTTGTACAGATATTGCTATTCATGTATGTTACTTTTTTCCTGGACAACTCCTTTGGCCGTGTTCACACGGCTTATTCCCGACGGATTTGTGCGCCGTATTGAGCGCACAAATCCGCCGTGACTAAGGGGCGGGCCGGGGGTGGGGCCGAGCGCCGCCCCCCGGCCCCATAGAAAATGCATTGTTTACGGCGCGCCCGCCCCGAAAATAATGTGATTCCTTTCTCCCCCCGGCGGATTTGCAGGGGGGGAGGACGAGGGAAATCCACTGTTCTCTATGAGAGAGGTTTACTGTAATACCCCGAGGATTGGCCCCGATTGAAGCCAAACCCGGCGCGGAATGGGCGCCAATCCGTCGGCAAAAAAGCCGTGTGAACGGGGCCTTTTTGTTTTTTGCATTGGGCCCCCTCAACATGCATGTTTTTATTTCTGTAATGGCTGTTGACTAATGAATATATATTGGTACATACATTTTTTTATTTGGTGTTATATGGAGTAAGGGTAATTCAGTTTTTTACAACTGTATGTAGTGTGTACTTTAGTGGATAGCAAACCAGACAGTTGACCAGGCTACCTGTTTCCTGGAGGGTTTGATGATTGGATCCCCATATGTGAACAAAACCACCTGGTATGATTTAGTGTGTTTGGTGGTATTATTTGAGATTTGAATTATAATATGGATACTGTATACCTGTACAGTGTGGGAGGGGTGAAATTGGATACTATATATTATATAGGCACAGATGTTTGTTAACACTTACTTATCCTTACAGCACATACATATAGAATACAAGTCTGTACGGTAACATAGTACAGTCACATTATTATCACCACCCACTAATATCCAGAGTAACCTCTGTATGCAGCACTGACAACAGCTAGAGGAGCTGGGAGTGACTCAGTGAGGTCCTGGTAGGTTGTCACAGGTATCTGGAGTCATGCTGACTGCTGTGCGTCCCACAGCTGCTGTAGGGTGCATAGGCGAAGATGCATAGCGCATACGCAGCAATCGAGCAGGTCCCACAGATGCTCAATTGGGTTCTATTCTGGGAAATTACGGGTTGCACTTGGAATTCTTGGTCATGCTCTTACAACCAATGTCGGACATTTGCAGCCATGTGACATGTGGCATTTTACTGAAAATCAACTGCCCCCGAGAAGAAATCCAATTTGGGTGTACGGACTCAAGGAAGGATTCATACCCCAAAATTTGGGTTAAGATTACCTTCCATATGGATGAGAGGGTCCAGAGAATGTCACAAAAACATTTCCCAGACCATAACTATGCCACCACCAGCTTGTGTTCTTCTAGCAGTGGTTTGTTCTCTGATATTTCTCGCCTAACACGATGACATCCACCTATTACATGAGCAGAAAACGGGACTCATTGGAGAAGGCAACCCTTTGCCAATCAGCAGGGGTGAAATTCTGATTCTGCCGTAAAAATGGAAGCGTTTTCTGCCAATGCAACGTTAGGTGCAGTGACCATCCATCTACTTCGGAGCCCAGTATGCAGTAGGGGTCACTGAACTGTTGTTCTAGACACATATTTGGTAGACCACTGGTTCGTTTTTGCAGTGACTTCCTTCATGAGCTATGCACTGCTGACATTCAGGGCTGGCATCAGTAATTTCAGGGAACTACATAGTTATAGCATCTTGGCTCCCCACTCATTACCGGTTCCTATTTTGCACCATATCATTGGACTCCTTTTTGATCAGGGACCCTGACAGAAGTACTGCCAGTACTGCCCTGTTGACGTTCCTGCTGACATCAAGTAGGAAGTGGTCATAATAATGTGACTGTGTATTTCCATCAACTACTATTTATGTATATAAATAGATGGAGTCCATCATTTATCATTGTATCTTTCACCTAATCACATTGACACTTTGGGGGACATGTATAAAGATCGGCGCGTCGAAACGCCTGTTTTCATGTTTTTTTTCCGTGAAAACTGTGCCTGATGTATGGCGGCGCTGAAGTGTGCTCATACATCCGGGGCAAAGTTCGACACTTAAGACAGACAGACCACATTGAAATTGGTCTGTTCGTCGGAGCTGTAGTGCGCCTCACTTTGCCAACCTGCATTCATACATGCGTCGTTGTTTTCGAATGTTGTGCGTCCCGCCGCAGAACGCCCACAGCACGCCCCTTCATGTTAGGTGCATTCAAAATTGGCGAAGCTTTCACCTAATGCGCCTAACGCATAGGGGAGATGCGTCTGACAGCGGAGCCGGCACAGAGAGGTGCATTATACGGCAGAAAACCGGCGAAAACGCCGATCATACATGTCCCCCTGGGGACACATACCAATGAATACAGACACAACTTGGAATGATGGATGTACTCTGAGGGATTAGAACTGGGGACAGTGAAGATGAGTCAGTTGCAGAGACAGTGTAGGTCATATATGTATCTCTGGTGGGGGATGGGGTTAAAAGAACTCAGTTGCCCAAAAAGAGTAATGTTCCTCACTAGGAAGAGACACTATGAAGATGTGTGGAGACTTACAAGTCATGAATGCTCCACTATACTCCTAATCCCAAAGCATTGGTAACAGGAGTATTCCAATACAATCTGACAGAGTTCTTACTCTTATATGTATTTTCCATCAAGATTTTAGTTTTCCTGAGAAATCCATAGATGTTTGCTAGCCTCTGATTCCTCGAGGGGCCTGATGATGGACTAGGGGAGTGGCTTAACTTTCTACTTAAAGCAACAAGTTATTACAAAACCCAGTTCACCTCCATTTTAGAAATGCGCCAGGGAAACGGTAAGCAGAATTTGATTTAGCAGAATTACAAAGAAGTAGTGGAACCTAAGGGCGCATCCCCACGGCATAGGACAAATACCGTCCGGTTGCCGGCCGGTACTTCTCCTGTTTTGCGCCCGTCCCCACGGCCGCGGGAGGGAGTGTGGGGGGGCGGCTTTTGTCCACGATGAGCAGAGAAAAGCCCTCCCCCTTCACATTGAGAAGCACAGATTCTGTCTGAAAACCGGCCGGAAGAATGTGCTTGCTCAATGTTATGCCGCCGGACCGCCGGCGGCAAAACCCGCCCGACGGAGATCCGTGCAGTGGGGACTGCTGCACGGGTTTTCCATAGAACACAATTGTGCTATTTTTCGGCCGGCTGAAAAACGACCGAAAAACCGTGCAGTGGGAAATGCCCTAATTGTTACTATGTGTAATTTTAGTAGCGGCCCCTCCTGTATATGCATCCCTTGGTTGCATTCAGTCCCCAGAATCTTAAGCTCATCCTGTGGTGATCTCAGTTTACTTTAGGGGGCCATTTACACGGCACAGGACAAACACCGGTCGGTTTATCCCTCCCCCTTTACAAAGATATGTTCTTCTGCCGCCGGACAACCGGACGGAAGAATGAATATGTTCTATGTTTTGCGGGCCGCCGGTGGTCTGAAAAACCACTGGGCGGAAAACCCTGCAGTGGGGACTGCTGCGCAGGTTTTCCATAGAGGCCCGTGTTAAAAGTTTTCACCTGGTTTGCAGACGGTTTTCAAAACCAAAAACTGTCTGAAAAACCGGGTGAAAACCCGTGCCGCGGGGACAAGACTCAGTGAACACCTTTCATAATTTATTAATCACTTATCTCATTTTGCATTTCAAAATAAAAAGTTAAAAAGGGTAAATACGTGGCATGTTAAAAGTGAGATGTCTAATAAAATAATGTACTGACGTGTCATGTAAGGTTCTGTTCACATCTCTGTCGCCTCCTTCTTTTACATATCATCATCTGGGTTCTGTTTTGTCAGAAAAAAGCCTAAAATGATCATATTGATCGAGTCTGGGCCCTCACTGGAAAATCTGGCAATATTACAAGCAAGCTTCCAAATCAATAGCAGCTCGCTTAGGATGTTGTCTCAAATTTTCAGGATCAGAGATCTCTCAGCAGTGCATTGGTGAGGCACAAGACCTTTACTGTGTGTTAAGGACTGCGGGTGGCGGGGGCTTCCTGAAACCCTCAACTTGGGCTTAAAGAGAACTGGTCCTGGCCTGCTTCGTACATGTATCTGCGATTTATCAAAAAATACTATGACTAGATGTCTATTCATTAAAGGGGTTGTCTCGTTACAAGGATTGCTTTTTATGTTATAGATCTTGCAAAAATAAGTCACTTTGCAATATGTGTCCATTAACAATGTCCTTCCTATTCTGAGATATCCCCTCTTGTATTGGCTGCATCAGCTCCTCAGGTCGCTATAGCTACAGACCTGTTCAATCTCTCATGATAGGCTGCCAGCATTAGTTGCTATAGCTACAGACCTGGCTTCTACTGCAGCCTAGTAGAAGCCAGTAAACATGCCCGAAATCAAAATGAACCCAAGAAAACAGGACTGAGGTAAAATGAATCAATGTAGTGAGACAACCCCTTTAATTATCTATTATAAGCATATACATACTTCTAATGCTCTTCATTTTAGCACAGCAGGCTGCGGCATTACTTACTACACACAACCAAAACTAGTTTTTTGGCCAGTTCTTGCTGCAAAGATGGGATAAATCTGTGTAGCCATAGTATGAATGGAAATTTACCTAATTATCCATCTATGTGTCTATCTATCTACCTATGTTTATATCATATTTATTCTTGTACCCAACATCTATCTATCTATCTATCTATCTATCTATCTATCTATCTATCTATCTATCTATTGAACTATTTATTTGTCTACCTTTTTATCTATCTGTTTAATGTGTATTTGTCTTTTTGTTGATCTATTTATCTACTCAACATCTAACATTTATCAATTTATCTAATATTTCTCTATCAATCTAATATCAGTATATCTATTTATTTATTAACCAACTTATATATATATTTACCTATTATCTACCATTCTGTCTATCAACCTAATATCTATTCACATAATCCATCTGTTTATCTATTAGCTATGTTTCTGTTTCTTTATCTATCTAGTTATCTAGTACTTGTATACTAAACATATATCTTTCTATTTATCTATCCACCTACCTGCTTAATATATATGTATCTGTCTACCTAATACATATCTTTACCTCTATCTCTATCTTTATCTATAACAAATCTATCCATGTAAATCACATATAGCTACAATCTATCTACCCACCTAATATCTATCTATCTATCTATCTATCTATCTATCTACCTATTTATTTATCTATCTAATGTGCATTTGTCTTTTTGTTGATCTATTTATCTACTTAATATCTAATATTTATCAATTTAATATTTATCTATCTATCCATCTAATATCAGTCTATCTATTTATTTATTTATCTATCTACCGAATTATATATATACATTTACCCATTATCCACCATTCTGTCTATCAACCTAATATCTATTTACATAATCCATCTGTTCAGCCATTAACTATGTTTCCGTTTCTTTATCCATCTAGTTATCATCTAGTACTTGTCTACTAAACATACATCTGTCTATTTATTTATCTATCCACCTACCTACTTAATATATATGTATCTGTCTAGCTAATACATATCTTTACCTCTATCTCTATTTTTATCTATACCAAATCTATCCATGTACATCACATATAGCTACAATCTATCTACGCACCTAATATCTATCTATCTTTTGAATATGCATCATTCTATCTATCTACAATCTATTTATCTATCTATCTATCGAATATGCATCATTTTATCTATCTATCTATCTATCTTTATATATCTATCTATCTATGTATCTGTCTATCTATCTATCTATCTATCTATATGTATATCTATCCATCCATCCAACATATATCTGTCTACAATCATTCCATCCATCTAATATCTATCTATCCAATATATATCATTCTTTTTATCTACTTAATATCTTAACAATAGAAAAATCACAGCATTCCAGAGTTTGAAAAACTAAAAAAATGTGGAAACTTTATTCACTCAAACTGCTGGTTTATATGGGTGAAAAAAAAGTTTCCATGTTTTTTACTTTTTCAAACTCTTGAGTGCTACGAGTTTTCATTGTTATTTATGTGGCCTATGATCAGGACCGGA
Source organism: Phyllomedusa bahiana (assembly GCA_025379985.1). NCBI lineage: Eukaryota > Metazoa > Chordata > Amphibia > Anura > Hylidae > Phyllomedusa > Phyllomedusa bahiana. Next base: position 40,793 of record JAODAL010014500.1, on the reverse strand, counting down.
CGGCTGGCACCCGCTTGGACTTGTTTGTCGTTTGAGCGCTGCAGCTTTTGCTTTTTGGATTTACCTAATATCTAGCTATCTATCCAATATATATCATTCTATCTACCTAGTATCTATCTAATGTCTGTCATATATCTATCAACATAATATCAGTCTATTTAATAGCTATTATTCTATCAGCTTAATATCTATCTATCTAATGTATATCATGCTATCTATCTATCTATCTATCTATCTATCTATCTATCCAATATCTATCATTCTATTACTCTACCTTATATATTTCTATCTAATATCAATCATTCCAACTACCTAATATCTTTCAAATTCTCTAACATCTATATGGCCTCTTCTGTACCTGGTGAGCTGGACTTATGTTTATAGAATTACTACTAAGCGATCAATTTGGGATATTGAGCTGCTCTTAGCGATCAGAAGCATACACACACCTTGGTAATGTAGCTAGTGGTCTGTTTATTGCTTAACTTTATTGATTTATCAGGACTTTGCATTTGTTGAGGTAAAAAGTCTTACCAAGTATATCCTGCCTTAGAGATGGCTATAGAACAGCTAGAGCTAGGAACATACAGGGTCCAGGCACCTGTTGCCACATAGTCTCCTACACTTCTCTATGATGCTGAGCAGGTCAGGATGGATCAGAGAAAACTCAGGCACCTATACATTGTACATCCTGCCTGGAGCACCTATACATTGTACATCCTGCCTGGAGCACCTATACATTTTTGCATCCTGCCTGGAGGTACAATATAAATCTGTCAACCTGCTGGTGCACCTTATACATTGACATCATGCCTAGGAGCACATATACATTGTACATCCTCCTGGAGCACCTTTATATAGTACCTCAAGCCTGGAGCCCTATACATTGATTCATCCTGCTGGGCACCTATACCTGTGCATCCTGCCTGGAGCACCTACGCTCGTCTGTACATCAAGCTGGAGCACCTGATACATTGTACATCATGCTGGTGCACCTATTACATTGTACATCTGCTGGAGCACCTGATTCATAGTAATTCTGCCTGGAGCAACTTCACATTTGTCCATCCTGCCTGGAGCACTTATACATTGTCCATCCTGCCTGGAGCACCTATTCATTGTACATCCTGCCTGGAGAACCTATACATTGTATATCACGCCTGGAGCACCTATACATTGTACATCCTGCCTGGAGCACCTATACATTGTACATCCTGCCTGGAGCACCTATACATTGTGCATCCTGCCTGGAGCACCTATACATTGTGCATCCTGCCTGGAGCACATATACATTGTACATCCTGCCTGGAGCACCTATACATTGTGCGTGCTGCCTGGAGCACCTATACATTGTACATCCTGCCTGGAGCACCTTTATATAGTACCTCAAGCCTGGAGCATCTATACATTGTACATCCTGCCTGGAGCCCCTATACATTGTGCATCCTGCCTGGAGCACCTATATACTGTACATCCTGCCTGGAGCACCTATACATTATACATCATGCCTGGAGCACCTATACATTGTACATCATGCCTGGAGCACTTATACATTGTACATCCTGCCTGGAGCACCTATACATTGTGCATCCTGCCTGGAGCACCTATACAATGTACATCATGCCTGGAGCACCTATACATTGTACATCAAGCCTGGAGCACCTATACATTGTACATCCTGCCTGGAGCACTTATACATTGTGCAACATGCCTGGAGCACCTATACATTGTACATCCTGCCTGGAGCACCTATACATTGTTCATCCTGCCTGGAGCACTTATACATTATATTCATGCCTGGAGCCCTTTAATTGTTCTCCTGCCTGAACAACCTATCACTGTACATATGCCTGGAGCACTATATATAGGACTTCATGGCCTGGAGCATTATACATTGTACATCCTCCCGCGGAGCACCTTTACATTGTAAATCCTGCTGGTAGCACCCTATACAGATGTGCATCTGCCTGGCACTTATACATTGTTCATCATGCCCTGGAGCACTTTATACATTGTACATCCTGCCTGGAGCACCTATACATTGTGCATCCTGCCTGGAGCACCTATACAATGTACATCATGTTTCTAGGAGTTCTTTCATTGTTACTTTCTGCCTGGTCCACCTATCACTCGCTGCGTATCTCTGCCTGGAGCACTTATACATTGACATCTGCCTGGAGCACCATATAATTGTACAGCTGAACCTGGAGCACCTAGACATTGTACAACATGCTGTAGCACCTATACATTGTACATCCTGCACTGGTAGCACCTATTACATTGCACATTCATGCCTGGAGCACTTATACATTGTACATCTGCTGGAGCACCTATACATTTCTACATCTGCCTAGGAGCACATATACATTGTATATCACGCCTGGAGCACCTATAACATTGTACATCTGCCTGGAGCATTATACATTGTACATCCGGCCTGGAGAAACTGCCGCTCGTTCACTCGCGCGCTACATCGCTCGCACGCGCGCTCGAATCACCCTCGCTGCTCACTCTACCGCGCTCATGCACGCCACTCGGCAAGCACTTATACATTGCTACATACGCATGGAGCAACCTATACATTGTGCTTCCTGCCTGGGAGCACCTATACAATCATCATCATACCTGGAGCATCTTTACATTGTACATTCTGCTGGACCTTACCGCTATTTCCCACTCACCCTCCCCCACCCCCCCCCCAGCACCTATACATTGTATATCCTGCGGGGAGCACTTTATAACATTGTACATCATGCCTGAGCCCACCTATACATTGTACATCTGTCTGGAGCACCTTTACATTGTATATCTACGCCTGAGAAACTATACATTGTACATTCCTGCCTGGAGCACTTATTCATATGTTACATCCTGCCTGAGAACCGTTTCTAATTGTACAAACTTGCATGTTAAGCACATATATTTGTTATCATGCTGGAGCTCCTATACCATTGAACATATGCCTGGAGCACCTATACATTGTACAACATGCCTGTAGCACCTATACATTGTACAACATGCCTGTAGCACCTCATTACATTGTACATTCATGCCGTAAGCACCTACTACATCTGGTATTTGCCTGGAGCACTTATTTTGTACATCCTGCCTGGAGCACATTATTCATAGTACATCCTTGTCTGGGAGCACTTATAACATTGTAACATTCCTGCCTGGAGCACCTATAATTGTACTTCCTGTCTGGAGCACCTATACCTTGTATATCACGCCTGGAGCACCTATACATTGCACATCATGCCTGGAGCACATATACATTGTACATCCTGCATGGTGCACTTAATACTTGTACAACAGCCTGTAGCACCTATACATTGTATTATCATGCTTGAGCTCCTAAACATTGCAAAATCCTGCCTGGAGCGCATATACATTGTACAACATGACTGAGCACCTTTACATTGTACATCATGGCCAGTAGCCCTACACATTGTATCTTCATGCCAGGAGCAATATAAACATTGTATATTCACGCACTGGAAGCACCTATACATTGTACATCCTGCCTGGTGCACATTATACATTGTACCATCCTGCCTGGAGCACTACCCACATTGTAACATCCATGCTGGATTACTGATGGAGCACCTATACAATGTACATCCTGCCTGGTAGCACTTTACATTGTACACTGCCTGGAGGCACCTATACTTTGGTGTTCCTGCCTGGAGCACCTATACATTGTGCATCCTGCCTGGAGCACCTATACATTGTGCATCATGCCTGGAGCACTTATACATTGTACATCATGCCTGGAGCACTTATACATTGTACATCCTGCCTGTAGCACCTATACATTGTACAACATGCCTGTAGCACCTATACATTGTACATCATGCTTGGAGCACCTATACATTGTACATCTTGCATGGAGCACCTATACAATGTACATCATGCCTGGAGCACATATACATTGTACATCCTGCCTGGAGCCCCTGTACATTGAACATTCTGCCTGGAGCACTTATACATTGTGCATCCTGCCTGGAGCACCTATACAATGTACATCCTGCCTGGAGCACTTATACATTGTGCATCATGCCTGGAGCACTTATACATTGTGCACACTGCCTGGAGCACCTATACATTGTACATCCTGCCTGGAGCACCTATACATTGTACATCCTGCCTGGAGCACCTATACATTGTACATCCTGCCTGGAGCACCTATACATTGTACATCCTGCCTGGAGCACCTATACATTGTGCATCCTGCCTGGAGCACTTATACATTGTACATCCTACCTGGATTACCTATACATTGTTCATCCTGCCTGGAGCACCTATACATTGTTCATCATGCCTGGAGTATCTATACATTGTACATCATGCCTGGAGCACTTATACATTGTACATCCTGCCTGGAGCACCTATACATTGTGCATCCTGCCTGGAGCACCTATACAATGTACATCCTGCCTGGAGCACTTATACATTGTGCATCATGCCTGGAGCACTTATACATTGTACATCCTGCCTGGAGCACCTATACATTGTGCACACTGCCTGGAGCACCTATACATTGTACATCATGCCTGGAGCACTTCTACATTGTGCAGCCTGCCTCAGGAGCACTTCTACATTGTGACACACGCCTGGAAGCACTATACATTGTTGCATCATGCCTGGAGCCACCTATACATTGTGCTATCTTGCCTTTCCTAGAGCACTGTCATAACATTGTGCACCACTACCTGGGAGCACCTATACATTGTTACATCTACTGGAGCATCTATACATTGTACATTGTGCCTGGATCACCTATACATTGTACATCCTGCCTGGAGCACCTATACATTGTATATCACGCCTGGAGCACCTATACATTGTACATCCTGCCTGGAGCACTTATACATTGTGCATCCTGCCTGGAGCAACCACTATACTTTGTACTCCTGCCTGGGATTACAATTTACATTGTACATCATGCCTGAGACACATTTTACATTGTACATCATGCCTGGAGCCATATTCATTGTACATCCTGCTGGAGACCTATACCAGTGTACATCCTGCCTGGAGCACTTATACATTGTACATCCTGCCTGGAGCACCTATACATGTACATCCTGCCTGGAGCACTGTACATTGTACATCCTGATGGTATTACCCTATACATTGTTACATCCTTGCCTGGAGCACCTATACATTGTACATCCTGCCTGGATTACCTATACATTGTACATCATGCCTGGAGCACTTATACATTGTACATCCTGCCTGGAGCACCTATACATTGTACATCCTGCCTGGAGCACCTATACATTGTACATCCTGCCTGGAGCACTTATACATTGTACATCCTGCCTGGATTACCTATACATTGTACATCCTGCCTGGAGCACCTATACATTGTACATCCTGCCTGGATTACCTATACATTGTACATCATGCCTGGAGCACTTATACATTGTACATCCTGCTTGGAGCACCTATACATTGTGAATCCTGCCTGGAGCACCTATACAATGTACATCCTGCCTGGAACACTTATACATTGTGCATCATGCCTGGAGCACTTATACATTGTACATCCTGCCTGGAGCACCTATACATTGTGCACAGTGCCTGGAGCACCTATACATTGTGCACACTGCCTGGAGCACCTATACAATGTACATCCTGCCTGGAACACTTATACATTGTGCATCATGCCTGGAGCACTTATACATTGTACATCCTGCCTGGATTACCTATACATTGTACATCCTGCCTGGAGCACCTATACATTGTCAGCCTGCTGGAGCACTTTTACATTGTACATCCTGCCTGGATTACCTATAAATGTAATTCATGCCTGGAGCACTAATTACATTGTACATCCTGCCTGGAGCACCTATACATTGTACATCCTGCCTGGAGCACCTATACATTGTGCACACTGCCTGGAGCACCTATACATTGTGCATCCTGCCTGGAGCACTTCTACATTGTGCACACTGCCTGGAGCACCTATACATTGTACATCCTGCCTGGAGCACCTATACATTGTGCATCTTGCCTGGAGCACTTATACATTGTGCACACTACCTGGAGCACCTATACATTGTACATCCTACCTGGAGCATCTATACATTGTACATTGTGCCTGGATCACCTATACATTGTACATCCTGCCTGGAGCACCTATACATTGTATGCACGCCTGGAGCACCTATACATTGCTTATACTGCCTGGAGCACTTATACATTGTACATCCTACCTGGATTACCTTATACATAGTACATCTGCCTGGAGCACATATCATATGTACATCCTGCTGGATTACCTTTACTCATTGTACTTCATGCGGGACCACCTATACATTGTACATCCTGCCTGGAGAACCTATACCGTGTACATCATGCCAGGACCACATATACATTGTACATCCTGCCTGGAGCACCTATACATTGTACATCCTGCCTGGAGCACCCCTTTTTTTAAATTTAAAAAAACATTGTGCATCCTGCCTGGAGCATTATGCATTGTACTCCTGCCTGGTGCAACCTATACATTGTGCATCTGACCTGGAGCATTATAAATTGTGCACACTGGCCTGGAGCACCTACATTGTACATTGTTCTACCTGGGTGCACCGTATCATTGTACATAATGCTGTAGCACTTTATACATAGTACTTCTGACTTGTGGAGCACCTATACATTGTGCATCCTGCCTGGAGCACCTATACAATGTACATCCTGCCTATAACACTTATACATTGTGCATCATGCCTGGAGCACTTATACATTGTACATCATGCCTGGAGCACTTATACATTGTACATCCTGCCTGTAGCACCTATACATTGTACAACATGCCTGTAGCACCTATACATTGTACATCATGCTTGGAGCACCTATACATTGTACATCTTGCATGGAGCACCTATACATTGCACATCATGCCTGGAGCACCCATACATTGCACATCATGCCTGGAGCACCCATACATTGTACATCATGCCTGGAGCACCTATACATTGTACATCATGCCTGGAGCACATATACATTGTACATCCTGCCTGGAGCACCTATACATTGTACATTCTGCCTGGAGCACTTATACATTGTGCATCCTGCCTGGAGCACTTATACAGTGTACATCCAGACTGGAGCACTTATACATTGTGCATCATGCCTGGGAGCAGGCACACTTTATACATGCGCTAACATCCTGCCTGGAGCACTGTATACAGTGTACATCCTGCCATGGAGCATTATTACAGTGTGCTTCATGCTGGGAGCACTTATACATTGTACATTTTGCGGGGAGCATTATCATTGCTCTGCCGGGAGCACCTATACATTGACATCTGCTGGAAAAACCCATAAATTTACTTTTCGCCTGGGCACCTAAAACATTGTACAATCGCCTGGGCACTATACATTGTAATCCCCTGGACACCTTTACATTTTTAACCCGCCTGGAGCACCTACATTGTAATCCGCCTGGAGCCCCCCATACATTGTCACCTCCCTGGAGCCCCAAACATTGTCATCCTCCTGGATCTTTTACATTGTCATCTGCCGGGAGCACCTTCTTGTCTCTGCCTGGAGCACTTAAAAAATTGTCACCCCCCCCTAAACCCCCTATAATTGTCATCCTCCCTGGAGCACCTATAAAAAGTCACCCTCCCCCGGAGCACTTTACATTGTACACCTGCCGGGGCCCATACTTTGTAATCCTCCTGGGAGAACCATAAAAATTGTCATCTGCTGGGAACCTAAAATTTGTACACCCCTCCCTGGAGCCTTTTAACTTTGTACATCCTCCTGGAACCCTTACATTGTACATCTGCCCTGGGAATATCTTGTAATCCTGCCTGGGAGCCCCAACATTGTATCCGCCGGGGAGCACCTATACTTGTACTCCTCCCTGGGAACCTTTTATACATTGTCACAGGCCCCTGGGGACTTATCATTGTACACCTGCGGAGCCTTATACATTGTCACCTCCTGTACACTTACATTGTAAACTCCCCCTTGGGCACCTTACATTTGTACTTTTCCTGCTGGGTCACTAAAATTTTAACCCGCTGGACACCTATACTTTGTACACCATTCCGGGGGGAGACATATACATTGTCATTTTCCCTGGAGCCCTTACATTTACATCTGCCGGGGAGCACTTATACTTTCCCCATCCTGCTGGAGCACCTATACTTTTGTCATCTTCCTGGAGCATTTTTTAAAAATTTGGCAATCCCTGGAGCACTTATACATTGTACATCCTGCCTGGAGCACCTATACATTGTACATCATGCCTGGAGCACCTATACATTGTACATCCTGCCTGGAGCACCTATACATTGTACATCCTGCCTGGAGCACCTATACATTGTACATCATGCCTGGAGCACCTATACATTGTACATCCTGCCTGGAGCACCTATACATTGTACATCATGCCTGGAGCACCTATACATTGTACATCATGCCTGGAGCACCTATACATTGTACATCCTGCCTGGAGCACCTATACAATGTACATCCTGCCTGGAGCACTTATACATTGTGCACACTGCCTGGAGCACCTATACACTGAAACCCCTCCCGGAGACTTAAAATTTGTAACTGCCTGGAGCACCTATACATTGTCTCTCCCTGAGCACCTATAAATTGTGTCCCCTTTCCTGAGCACCTATACTTTGTCATCCTCCCCTGGGCCTTTCTTTAATCCTCCTAAAAAAACCCACCTATACCATTGTACATCCTCCCTGGGCCCTTTATACAGTCACCTCCCGGGAACCCCCTTTACATTTCATCCTGCCGGGAACCTAAAAATGCATCTCCCCTGGGCACTTTACTTTTCACCTTCCTGGGCACCTATACATGTACATCCTCCCGGGGGTTCAGCTCTGCTACGTATTTGGGTTAGCTGCTCCCCGGGTTGCCTCTACATGTACAATGGGCAGGACTGTGGGACCCTCACATCACCAGAATGATGATAATTTCTATTGGCAAGGCTGGACAAATGCCAATTTTTGCCCCACACTGCTGATCCCCTCCTTTGGGGACTGGGGGCCAGTGGGGATGCATGGTGAAGGGTAAATTTGGAAACCACTTTTTTCTAATGGTACATTTTATCCCCGGGTGGGAAAGCCATCCCCACCCCCACCACATCTCCAGTGGCTTTAGGGACAGTCAGTGGCAAGCTGGCTCAGTAGGGGGGGTGGGGGCAGGTGTCAGGGAGGGCTCCAGGACAAGGGGCGGGGCGCAGTGCTACAGTGGAGGCGGGGGCCAAACCGAAAGGGGGGGTTTCCCTTTGGGTTTAAACCGGGCCCGGTTTCCCGTCCCCCAAAGGAGGGTGTGTCCGGGGTGTTGGTGGGGGGGCCCCCCGCCCCCCCTTCCCTCCTTCCCTTTTCCCGGGGCGCCTCCGTTCTCAGGAGCCGCCAGAGACCGAATGGAGACAGAAGCGCCCCAGCCCGGACTGTCGCCTCCGGACTCTGCGCACGATCCTTGGTAAGAAGCGCGGCTCATCCTTCTTTACACTGGGGGTCCGGGCTGTTTTCTGGGGCCCCAAGGGAGGGGCATCAAAGTGGGGTTTTACCTGGGGGACAAGGGGACTTTTGGGGTGCAGGGACAAGAAAGGCCCCAACCAAACCCGGGGATTTGTGTCCCCCTTTGGGGATGGACGGGGAGCATTTTTGCCTAAAGGCTGCCAAACTGCCTGCCCCTCCTTTCCTCTTTACTAAAGTTTTAGGTTTTTTCCCTTTGCTGTTTGCACCCTGGGGGCCCCTCTGCTGGGGGCGTGCCCCCAAGATCAGGGGGGGCCCCCGATCACTGGCCTGTCCCCCTAACCCCGGGGGGAAATTTGGGGAAGAGAGGGGGATCCCTATGAGCCCCCTGACAAGTTTCTGGTCCATACTTCACAGCAGCCATCTGCTGAGCATGACTTCTCCAGCCAAAGTTCAGGAGAGGGTGCAAAATGTTCTGTCCCTTTTAATCCTCCTATGTAAAACAACGGCCACAGAGATTTTGCATCCCCCGGGGGCAAAAATGGGGGGGGGCCCCTGGGGCCCGGTGGGCACAGAAGTCTGCATTGTGATTGGTAGGTTGGGGTTTCGGGGGGAATTTTTATTAAAAATATTATCATGGGTTTTATTTTTGATTTTGTTGTTTTATTTTTAGATTTGTTTGTTTGTTTTTTAAATGTTTTGTATACTTTAAAAAGTGTATGTTTGTTATTTTTTATTAAATTTTTTAATTATATAAATAATTTTTAAACTCAAGATGAGGCGGGGGATAATAAAAAATAAAACAGGATAAAAAATGTGTTTGTTAAATTTTCCCCTTTTTTTTTTTTTTATAATATATAAAATTCAAACACATGTTCTATATCTTTTTTTCAAAAAAAAACTTTTTATTACCTATTCTATTTTAAAATTTAAATATATTATATAACACATGCCTCTATTTTCATACCTATAATTTTTAAAAATTATATAAAATTTAAAAAAAATGCCTCTATTATATACATTTTATCTATTTATTATTTTTTATTTATTATATTATATACAATGCCTCACCCTAAAAACTATCTATTCCCTATATCTATTATATTTAATGTAAAAATATATATAAACAAATGTTCTCAAACCCTTTAAATATTAATAAAATTAATTTATATATATTATATATATATATATATATATATATATATTTATACAACCATAGGTAGGATTGCTGATCTTGGCTGAAGTAGGGGTTGAGAATGGGGAAAAACTATGGACTTTGAACCTCCCAGATTTCTGAAGTTTGTTCCCCAGCTGCTGGTTTGCGCCTCTGTGCCTTTGTTACAATGTCACGCTCTTTTCTATATCACAAATATACCCCCGATTGTTCGGCCCGTTTGGCCCCGGCGCAGCTCGAGGCCTTCCTCTTTTTGGGCGGCACTCTGGCCCAGGTTTTTAGCTTGAATTCGGTTTTTCATTCCGGTATTTTCGCAGTGTCCTGCCATTTCTCTTGCAGACTACATCCATTGAGCCGTCCCTGCTGCTGATGTGCTTTTATACACATATTCACACAAATAAGTTAGGACTTCGCGTTTGCCTTTTGTTTGTCTTTCCTGACGCTTCTTCGTGTTCCTTTTTGTCCTTTCAGCAAAATGTTCATCGGGGGATTGAGCTGGCAGACTACACAAGGTGAGCGCAGAATCGTGGCACGTAGTGTATTCAGGGAGTGGGCAGAATGTGCGGCTTCCTAATTGCCAGCACCCCTACACTTTTACACCCCTATTTTCTCCCTTGCATTCTCCACCCTTTTCTTTCTTTTTCCCTCATATGTGCACCCTCCCTCCATCGCGTTCTCTCCCTCTCCCTTTGCTTGGACAAGAGGTGATTGGATTTTCTGTTGCATTCTGGGATCCGTCTGCCTCACTTGGTTGTGATAGGCTGCTCTTGTGTTTCTAGAGGGCCTGCGGGAGTATTTCAGTCAATTCGGGGATGTGAAGGAGTGTCTTGCATGAGGATCCTTTTAAACCCCAAGGTTCCAGGTGAGGTTTTTGGGTTTTATTATGGTTTTTGGCTGTTTTAAAGTTAATGTTTGACCGGTCTCATTGCCCCACGCTTTGTTCTTTACTAGGGGGTTCGGGTTTGTCACTTTTATGGACCAGGCTGGAGTGGACAAAGTCCTTGCCCAATCAAGACATGAGTGACCAAAGACGGTAGGGAAAACGATTTTTCATTTAGTAGGGAAGTTTTTTGTAGAGAATGTGTAAATAATACTTTGTTCCTGGGTTTGACTTAGATACACAAGAATGTTGTATGAATGTCGTCATTTGTTGTAGAAAATCTAACGTTGGAGTTGTGGAAATAGTTCACAATGTTGGAGTGGATCATCACCGAGGCCTACACTCCACTACCCATTATTCACAAGAAGTTTGGGCACTAACAATGGTTAACACTTTGCACTGTTTGTAATCGGCTACAATCTGTGCAAAGCTCTAGGTGATCTCCAGCTTTAGTGGCGCTTTGGGGGTCAATACTCCCCGATAATAGGACTTGTTGTCTTTGGTAAAAAAGAAAAGTTTTTTTTTTTGTTTAGCAGGCAAGCAATTTTTAGACAGCAGGGGTGGGGGAAAGCGGATGGTCCCCGTTTGTATAGGTTGTGTCATTCCCATTTGGATGCCAATACAGATCCTAAAAAAAACCCTAGTTAGATGCTGTGTTAGTAGGGGGAAAAACCAGACTTAAAAGGGTCGTAGTTCGTACAACTGCTTTTTTTCAATACCCTTTTAATGCCTTAGTTTTTGTTTTTTATTCTACTTTTTTTCCTTTAAATATTATTTTTTGTGTGTTGCCTTATGTTCTTTGATCTTTGATGACGAAAAATTGTTTTTTTAAAAAAATCTTCTTTATTTGTCAATAGTAGTGTTACTACAGTGTTGTTTTGCTGTTTTACTTCTTTTCTATACTATAAAGCCTGTAGTGTAGACCAAAAAGGGGCCCCCCTTTTGCGTTTGATGAAAAAGTTTGCATGCTTCGTTACTTTTCACCTAAATCTTTACAATAGAAAAGGACTGGCTAACATGCACACAACAACTCCCAAGAAAAACCAAGAAATTTTTTTTCTGGCAGATCTATGTAGAACGTTATTTTATAAGCCGATACATGATGAAATACAAAAAACATAATTTTTTTTTTCGAGGCAGTTTAAAAAAAAAAACAAAAAAAACAAATGTACTCAATTTAACATCAACCGTGCACACATATTAATTAGGGGGAATAAGCAGATAAATATAGCCTATCATTAAAGGTATTCAAGCTTAGAACCAAAAACTAAAGCCCAGGGAAGAAGAGGATCTCGCCATGCAATTCTTACAGAACATTTCAGGTGGCAGGAGGAGCTTTCGTCAGGTTGTCATTATCATTAGCACGTCTCCCCAGAGGATTTACAAGAGGGCGAAATCTGTGCACAGGGATCAGTAGGCTATTGCTAATATCAGCTTGTGTTATAGTTTCTGGTGTTTTTATTACTTATTTCCTATTATAGCACCAACTTATGCTGCAGTGCTGTACAAAATATTTGGATACATTGGGTATTTGGATGTAAATTAAACAGAAACATGACAGGTCTCATTGTTCTGGTATATTCTATGTACGTAGGTTCTGTGTAGTGGTAAAGACTGGTGAGGTTCTCTCTCTTTTTACTGGTGATAGATTATTTTGAAACATGTAACTTGTGCAGCCATTCTGTTGACTCCCTGGCACTTTCCATTCAGCTTAGTGCAGAGCGTCCCAGTCGGTGGGCTCTTGTTTATTTAGCAAGCGTAATGCTCTGGGGATGTGTCTTCAGACACAGGGGGGGGGGGGGTGTGCCTCAAAGCTGCGTCCCCGTTCTTGGATGGGAAGTTTCTTTTGTTACCTGGGAGGGGACAAGTGTGTGTTTCATACAAAGAACAGTTGGAAACAGAAGAGATGCAAATGTAGACACTTTATAATTTAGCTGCGGTTGGAGGAATAGAGGCTTTGGTGGGAACTGTAAAGAGTTATTTTCACAAAATTGGGGAGGCTGACTATTTTCAATGAGGCGGTAACATAGACGGCAATATAAAAGTCCCCATTGTAAATTAAATATTGATTGCTCATGGCTACTTGACTTGGTCAATGGTTAAAGTAAATGAGTATTTTTTTTTTTTTTTTTTTACTATATTGTTTTTGTTGTGCTGTGTTCAATTCCATTAATCAGATATATAAATGAGTCATAAATGAGTAGACCGAACCTATCAGCATGGCTCTCTACACCATATGGATCAAATCATGATCGTCTACTGATAACATTGTATTATGGCACTTTTTAATGTGTTATATTCCATTATTCAGATACATAAATCAGTCACAAGTGAGTAAACCTAAATGATCAACAACGCTCCAAGAGCCAAGTATATCATAAGTTCCAAATCATGATTGTCTACTGATCAGATTGGATTATAATACTTTTTAATGTGTTAAATTCCATTAATCAGACATATGGCAGCCATAATTGATTAAATTTAACTGATTAACAATGCTCCATACACCAAGTGGATCAGAAGTTTCAAATCATGATCGTCTACTGATCTGATTGCATTATGACACTTTCCAATGTGTTATGACTGATTTATATATGAATAATGGAATATAACACATTTAGAAAGTTTCATGATCAGTAAACGATCATGATGTGAAACATGATCCAGATGGTGTATGGAGCTATGTTGATCGTTTAGACTTACTTATGACTGATTTATATCTGAATAATGAAATATAAGTAAGCCTTACTGATCAACATAGCTCCATACACCATGTGGATCATAAGTTCCAAATCATGATTGTCTACTGATCCGATTGCATTATGACACTTTCTAATGTGTTATGTTCCATTATTCAGATATTAATCAGTCATAAGTAAGCCTAAACGATCAGCATAGCTTCATACACCAAGTGGATCATAAGTTCCAAATCCTGATCATCTACTGTTTAAATTGCATTATGACACTTTTTAATGCGTTATATTCCAGCCTAAACGATCAGCATAGCTTCATACACCAAGTGGATCATACGTTCCAAATCATGATCGTCTACTTCGCAGAGTGCATTTTAACACTTTTTAATGTGTTCTTGGTTTTCAGATAGATTAAAGTATTCCACAAATCCTTTTATTAGAAACAACCAATTAATGTTGCCCCTTTCCCACCATGTCATTTTTGTGGTAATTTTTAAAACATTTTCTCTGCAGTATAAAATAAATATTTGGCCTAATTAATTGCAATGGACAACCAGTACGCAATATGTTTCAATGTGACTTAAGTTTGAGGTTGCGTTCAAAAGATTAGCTTTTAAGATGCGGTTTTTGAGGCTAAAACCAGGGATGGATCATGATTGGAGGACGCATATTTGGGGAAAAAAAATGAGACCTCCTTGTTTTACTCTTGGTTTTGGCCTCAAAAACTGCATCTAAAGAGCTGAACGTTTGAACGCAGCCTTATAGAAATAGTTCTAGGCATTGGGTAGTCTTACCTTGTGCACTTGTTTAACTCTATACCTGTAATTCTCAGCTCCATACACAACTGATTTAGTGCTAAGTGTCATTTGGCTGTAATTATCTCCAGAGCTGATATTGGTAGATGGGACTTATCTGCAGGTTGCTGCTTTGGTAAATTGTACGTTTTATGTTTTTGAAGCTGCTTATAGCTCATTATCTTCTATGTGCGTGTAACAGGACCCATGTGGGAATGAAGTCTTTTTTAAGCTCAGAATGCCCTCTAATGCTGTCTCTGTCTGTCTGTGCTCTTCCTGTCTCTTCTCCGGCTACTGAATGCTACAGGTGTCTGTGCCATTTACCTGTAACAATAGTGACTTGTGTTTGGTGATGTGAAATTGGTGCATTCCCTCCTGCTCTGAGCTGCAGCTTTCTCAGTTAATAGCATCTTCCTGGCCTTTGCTGACATAGCACAGAGGAATGTCATGACAAAGGAGTATTGTTGGGATATTCTATCTCCTGTTTTGATTTCTCTCCCTTGATGCCCAGAAGCACAAACATTCTCCAGTTCATGACTACTCGGTGAGGGCTGCAGACTCTCTGCCAAACCTGACCCTGGTATGCCTCTGCTGTCCCTGCAGATCTGGTAGCAATAATCATATCTGCATAGCGCAGTGTGCAACCGTAATAAGCACTATTGCCATCTATGTGGTCATTATAATTATAGTTTGTAAAAAGAAAAAAAAAAAAGGTTTATAGTGATGAACAGATTGACTCTGACCAAGTGATGATAATAAGGTGACATGGAAACCTTAAATCACCGGCTTTGCTTATCTACTGCTCAGAAAAAGTATTCTGAAATGAGCAGCGTTCCTTGAGAGACTGTTTACAGTACCCATGGCGCCCTCGCTGTCACTTCATTGATATAGGATCCGTACAATGTATGTTTCCTAAGGCATTCCTATGTTACAACAGCATAGACTGATGTCATGAATCTGAAGAACAGTTTGTGACTCCTTTGGAGGATCTTTTGCTTTACAACACAGTGTAACTCACAGTAATGATAATTTATAATTACCTCTATCATCTATAATTTAAATGATTAGCACAAAAAACAAAATGAAATTAATTCATCATTTTATTAGAAAAAAAAACTATGATAAACACTGGGATGGACTGTCATCCATCAAAGAGGTGGTCCCATCCCCGACTCTTATGTGCTATATACTAGATATGTCCAAGATGGCAATATCTACATTACTTGCTTATAAACGACCAGATGTTATACAATTCATATGCTTTTAAATGAACTTTTGATAGAATTTTGTCAAATTCTGACATAAACTAGACCTTATGTGACGTGACGTATTTCTATTGTTTTTGTAAACTGGCCGTGCTAATTTTTCTAAATTTATTGGTGATTTTTAAACATTCTACATTTTCAGATTTTTTTTTAATTATATCTACATATTGTTTGATTTTTTTGATGCATTCCTTTTTTAATGTATAGGGGAGTCATGTGATGCATCATAATAACATTGAATATCAGATACAGTAATCATATATAATATCAGGCAATAATCATTCAATATATCATTTAATACCAGACAATCTCCCAGTGGCTTTAAGTTTGATTTATAAAAAGACATAAAAAAACAGTTTCTTATTCCTTTACAACCACAAGTCTTGTAGTCCAGTATGACTTGTGCTAATAGGATGTCCACAGCAGGTGGCCATATAGTATATAGTATAATCATCACTTGGATTGAAAGTTTGTGTATATGACACAGAAAATACTTAAAGGGGCTGTCTCACTACATTGATTCATCTTACCTCAGTCCTGTTTTCTTGGTTTCACTTTGAATTCAGGGGTGTGTTTACTGGCTTCCACTAGGCTGCAGTAGAAGCCAGGTCTGTAGCTCTAGCAACCAGTGCTGGCAGCCTATCAGGATAGCTCAAACAGGTCTGTAGCTATAGCGACCTAAGGAGCTGATACAGCTCATACAAGAGTGGATATCTTGGAACAGGTAGGACACTGTTAATGGACATATATTGCAGTGACTTGTTTTTGCAAGATCTTTAATATAAAAAACAATCCTTGTAGTGAGACAACCCCTTTAAGTAGTTACAATGATTCATGATATGTTTTTAGATGCATGTTGTGTAAATCTATGCATTGGATGTCAAAATTTAGGTTGCTATTTTCCTGTTTATATAGTATTTTCCTGGGTTGTCCAGCCACACACATGTATACTTCTTACGGCATTGCCTAATATATCATTGACAACTGTACAGGTGATCTCTTGCAGAGCATGGCTGGGTAATTGGTCTGCTTTCAGTAATGTCTTTATAAAAGTGGTCATAGACTGAAGATACTTCTTAGCCCATCCCACCAAATTTTACTAGGATCTGCTGACAATGTAAAGTCTTTGGGGTAACACCTTTTAGGTTTTAAGGTTTTCACGTCTTGCTCTACAGTTATCTAGACATTAGTCATGTTACTATATTACGTCTCAGTAGCCTTTGTTTTCTCACCTTTTCGCAGTTATCCAAAAGTTTAACATTTTCATATTTTTTTATTTTCAGATTGACCCAAAAGTAGCTTTTCCTCGCAGAGCACAACCCAAGGTAAGTTTAGGATCATTAGTATCTGGGCTTAAGTAGGCAGATATTATTAAAGCAAGTCAATGAGTTTCTTTCAGAATTCCTGGAAACACTGTAGTCAGGATAGTTGGGGACAATCAGTTAAAGCAGCAGGGGAGAGGGCTAGAAGGGAGATGTAACTATTGGAAGGAAATCGGCTTATGTCCAATAACTGGCAGGTGGATCAGAATTGGGTCCTGCAAACACCGGCAGAACTGGGTTAATTCCCTTAAGTAGTTTGTTGACAGACGGCATCTTGGTGTCAGAGCCAGGAAGCTTAGCGCCAGGGTAATTAGGGGCAGCTGGGAGACCCTCAAACAAGGCTCATTTTATTAGTCGCTGATTGTTTTTGTCTGATGGTTTTATGTGATGTATGTCTTTATATAGTCTCTGGCAAGTGCCTTACGGGATTAATTTCACTCTGCTCTCCTTATAGAAAAGACTGAGGTTTTCACAAGAACTAGAATACTTTTCTCCACTCTTCATAACCTTCCAGGGAGCTAGAAAACATATAATCCCTTCCATTTTATGCAGGAGCAGCACCTGGGTTCAAGTCTGCCTCTGGTCAGTCCCTTGTCCGCACACATCACCTGACTACTCTTAATTGTTACAGATGGTGACCAGGACAAAGAAGATTTTTGTGGGCGGACTGTCGGTGAATACAACGGTTGAGGATGTAAAACAATATTTTGAGCAGTTTGGAAAGGTGAGTCTGATTATAGGGAGGGGCGGCAATGTTTTATGTGGTCTATGAGCAGCAGATCACAAAGTTTCTGACGCAGTTTATGGACAAAGTCTTTTGGTAATTAGCCGAATATCCATCATGATGATGGAGGATGATGTTAATGGAGGGCTGTGGTCTCTATGACAGCCGGGGCGGCAGTCTAATCCGCGTCAGTTAGTCGCTGGTCAGCACGTGGGGAGATTTCAAAAGAAGCCTGTAGATTTGAGGATTAAGGGAATAAAGCAATACACATTTCCTTTTCTCTTTTTGTTGAGAGGAATTGCTAGGTACAACAAGCATATTAATAGTTGCAATTCTGCAGTGATAATCAGATTATTACAAAGTATGTCTTCTCTGTCCATGACACCTGAGGATGGCCCTCCCCCATTATAAACCCCTCGCAGACACTGACGAACAAGCCTTGTTATAAGGCGATTAGATCCCCATTTAATTAGGAGGTTGGAGAGATCACTGGATGACTCGGATTTCTCTCCCATCGGCTGCAGATTATCTACCACAGTGTAGTGAGGAGGGGAGGGGGATATTGGACATTACACACATATGACAAGAATACACTATATTGCAGGGAGTATTTATACACTGGGAATCGACGGTTCACCTGTCTTGACAGATTGGTAGCAGAATAAAGTGAGACCTTACATTTTTTGCTTTAATGTAAAACCTTGCATTTCCGTATTGTTTTTTGTTATTTCATTCTTGTTACTTTTATTTTTCTCGACCACTTTTGTCTTTGTTTCTCCCTTCTACATCTCTGTCTTTTCTTGCATCTCCTACTCCCTCTCCCCCTGATATCTGGTGGGGCCCTCACCCCTCCCCCCATCTTTTCAGTTGCACACAAAAGCTTTTGCCTCTTTCCCTCTCCCCTGCGGCTCAGGACATACTAAGCTGCAGTCATAGTAACAGGACAGGGCTCCCAGAGCCTCTGATTCTCCAGGGAACCAAACGGTTTTCTTTGAAAGGCAAGAAACTGTTTGACCTGATGAGTAAATAAATATCTCATAGACCTTGGAGTCTGAAACTAGCAGGACGCACAAAAACCCATAACGGCGACGTTTCTCTGAGCTTCCATTTTCTCCCCTCAGCTCCTTGTGTACCTCACGCGTCGTTTCTTTTCTCTGTTTTCCCCCCTTTCTGAGGACCTTGTGTGGCCTCCTTCTCCTTCTTTTCTTGTGCCTGCTCCCTGCCCTTCACTGTAGGCCTCTTTACCCCTCTTCTTTGCAAAATGTTGAGTTTCAAAGCCCTCCTTTCCTGTATACTTCCTCTGTGATCCACCTGTGTCATTTTCAGTCTAATGAAATAGAATGATTAGATTTATGCCTTTAGCGTTCTCTTATTTCGTCCACGTTTACATGGGACTGATGATTCCCTCTCCCTGTTCTCTTGTACAGGTTGATGATGCCATGTTAATGTTTGATAAAACAACAAATAGACACAGAGGTAAGTCTTTGCAGTGCTCTAGACATGTAACAGAAATGTGTCCCGCCAGATCTGCTTCTTGTGATGTGATAATCCTCTTTGCAGAGGCGTGTATGTGTGTATAAAAATGGTAAAGTTCCTGGGGATGAGTGTTCAGCATGTGGTCCGTGCCGAGCTGGACACAGCTTCATTGTTCTTTCCCTTCCTGACTCCGAATACCTGTCCATCCTCTTTCGGCTGCCTGCAGCCCCTCCTGATCTACTATTTTCTGGGTACACTTCTACATATGGTGGTGCTGTTAACTCATGCGGACAAAATAAAGATAGAGCCACTGGCTGTAGCCAGATTATCCAGATCTTTATCTGATCAGTCACATGATAAGGTCATCAGGCAGTCAACACATTTACATGGATCCCTTAGGGCAGGGAATGAATCAGGGGGACTTATGCAGCTATTGTGTGCGCATACACATAAAGGCCACTTAGAAATATGCAGATAGGACAAGCAGGTACCGTAACTCAACTACTGTTCAATAAAAAACTTGCACCTTCCCACAGTGTTTGGATAAAACATTTGTGCTATATAAATGGAGAAGCACATTTAGTTACCCCTTTTTTATCTTGCAAAAGTCAATCTGCAACTGGTGTTGGGTATCTTTAACATTTGAAAAATGCTTTAGAAGTCAAATTATCTTTTAGTTGCTACATTGAGTACAGTCCTCACTAGCAACACAAGGATCTGCTCTCACTTTTGTCTTTTTTTTCACATCAAAAATGGGATCACATCCCAGGAGAGGAAACCAGAGAACCTATTTGTAAATGAAAGGTTTGGGAATGTTTTCCTGTGATTACTCCTGTTTATGGTGGAAAAAAAGACTCAAAACAATAGACACAAATGCACAAATATGTACATTATGTACTAGTAAACACACAAACATATGTTGACTGCTTTGTAATACTTATGTAATAGGATAGGGCTTAGTCTGGCCAAACACATAGGGTGACATGTCCCAAGACGCCAACGCCAGTTTTTTGGTCTATTTTGTGCCAAAACCACTTTTGACGCCATATTCTTGTTGTAAATGAACTGTCATACACCAAAACTAGGCGCATTATACGTCGGGTACGACACTTTGCAATGCGCCTAAATATGGTGCGCTGTGCATCCCCGCCGTGCGATGTGCCTATTGAGGCGCATTACATATGTTATACGCCTCAGTCGGACAATGCGCCTCGATAGGCGCATTACATATACCAATGATATGCTATGTGCCACGAGTTGCACAGTACGCCTTTTTTGACGTGATTCGCCTTTTTAGACGCATTAAGTTTTCTATGCAAGGTATACCTGACGTCAGTTTTTGGAAATGATAGGACTTTCTGCTGCACTTTACATTGATTTAATGCACCTAAAACTGGCGTGGAGACTCCACTTTTCTGACATGTCGCCCATAGTTTACAACTTCACTGTAATGTAGTATTCCAGAAGATGACAGCAAACAGTTTAGTAAAGGTCATCAGATATGTGTTTACCCCTTTTTCAGCTTGTCTAATAGTAATTAGTAGGATCTGAAAGTAAGGCTATGTTCACACGGCTAATTGCAGGGCGTACAATACGGCCCGCAATTACACCGGGTGTTCGTGAGCTCGCGCCGAACCCATAGACTGTCATTACTCGCGGCGCGTAAGCGCCGTGAATAAATGAAATGTCAATTATCTCTCCGCGCCTACAATATCGTATTGTAAACACGGGGAGAGGAGGCGTAATCCATAGTTCTCTATGAGAACTGTGGATTACCGTAATGATTGGGGCGCATTTCGTTAGTACTAGAGCGCAGTACGCTCTCAATACGTGGCCAAAATAAGCCGTGTGAACATAGCCTAAGAGACTAGCCCAAAACTGACTGTGATAGAGTAACATGCAAAAAGATCCTGAAGTGGTTGTGTCATGGAGACATCCGCTGTTAGAGGGGGTCTCTCCGGTGAAAATTTTTTGATGTCTGTGGCTTTCCCAGTAAAATCAGATGTCTGTTGGGAGTAGTGGAAGCCCTACCCACATGATTAAATGATCGATATCACCGCAGCTTATCTGTGATGAGACAGCCCCTTTAAATCCACATATGAAATTTACCTTTCCAAGAATAACATATCTTTCCAATGTTGCCAGCTTTCTAAAATTATTCAGGCCCAGATGCTTTTATTCACGTGTAATTATCCATTTAGCATCACATCATAGAAGAAAGAGGTGGTTATGTCATATTTAGATCCGAAAGATTAAGCCTGAGAATCAGGTTATGAATTGGGCACATTGTGTGGCGTGCTATTGTTTGTGCTTAAACAATGAAACTTTCTAACCAAGTCTCCTTGAACTTTCTATTTTCTAATTTACATTAGATAATATGTGATTTAAGGCAAATATGTTAAATTTGGTTAAAGGACCTTTTAATTGCCTTTTTTCCACAATGGAACATCTGTGTAACAGGTCTGCTCATAGCTAGCTACGAGCCAACCATGTTACAAGATAAGGAGGGCGGCGTTTGTGGCTATCTTCCCAATTAATTTCTATAAGATTTTTGAATTTAGTTGAGTCAGTGTGCTTGGCTATATTTGGAACTTCCATAGAAATGGAGGAGGAGGATGGCCAGAAGTGGTGCCCTCCTCATTCTGTAACATGGTTGGCTTGTAGCTAGCTATGAGCCGACATGCTACATGGATGTTCCTTCATGGGAATACCCCTTTAACATGGTTACGAATTTCTCATTTATAAACACTCTTAATTAGTTATTGTGTACAAGTAAGAAAATCCACAATACGATCCTGTAAAAAATTTTTTATCAGTGGTGCAATCAGTGAATGGAGATGTCCAAGCAGATACATTTACAACAGAAGCAGTAAGGTCAGCACTATAGTAATAAGCTGGTGGAAGGATGTATTCATACGCATCAATATCCATATTTGGATATACATGAGGAATCCAGGGTACAGGCACTCAAGACAAATTGGATGCAAGTAAAAACTTTTATTAACATATGGAAAACATCATTCAAGAAATCACAAGTGGCGTAAACCAGTATATATTCAAGGGACACATTGGTCCCTTAAAGACATAGGTCACATGAAATAAGCAGAAAATTCCCAGAGTCAATAAACCAAATCCAAAGGAATGTACATAAATCTTTTTTTTTAATCAAAATAAGTAACAGAAGTACTAAATGTGTATAGTGGGGATCTTAAATAGATAAGAGTTAGGGATCGTTCATACCAAGGTTGGAGTCAAAAAGAGGTATCGGTCAGGATACTGTGAAATAGGGTGCTCTGACATATACCACAGCGGACTCATAGAGAAAAAATAGAGCAAACATAGTCATATGCTTTCTGTGCTGGACACAGAAGTGCGGTAGACCACGCTTTTGCGTCCAGCACAGAAGGCTTGTATGTTTGGCAAATTGAGCATGCTTTTTAGTACGGACAGAAAGTGGGTTTGTTCGGCAAGTAGAGCAAACAGAGCCTAAATAAGACTACGTTTGCTTCATTACTCTCTATAGTTACGCCTCTGTACTGGTATTCACGATATCCCAATGGATACCACGGACAGTCAAAAACTAAATGTGAATGGCCCCTTAAAGGGGTTGTCTCACTACATCGATTCTTCTTACCTTGGTCCTGTTCCCTGTTTACTGGCTACTACTGGCCTGCAGTAATGAGCTGCTGAGGACACCAGGTCTGTAGCTATAGCAACCAGCACTGTCAGGAGAGATTCAATAGGTCTGTAGCTATAGTGACCTGCGGAGCTGATGCAGCCCATATAAGAGGGGATATCTCAGAATAGGTAGGATACTGTTAATGGACACATATTGCAAAGTGACTTGTTTTTGCAAGATCTTTAACATAAAAAGCAATCCTTGTAGTGAGACAACTCCTTTAATGGACATAATTAATGTATGTTAATCAATAGTTATCCAAGATACTATTAATGTTAATAGGTATTTGACATGTATGAAAAGAACCATATTGACGGAATAGGACATCTAGAGCAAGTCAATGTATCCAAAATTGTCATAGTTGACCAGTGTTGATGCAATGTATCAAGACGGAAGCAATAATATACATTCACCATGAGGGGGCAACACAGAAATGTGTATAAAAAACATACATACATGTATATGGACTGAGTTAAGACAATGGTATATTAGCAAAGCCTAAATCTGTATGGACATGGAAAAGATCATACCAGTGCAGGATATACTGTGTATGGCCACTGTGTGGGAAAGAAACGGATACAGCCAGACTGAAGCTGTGAATGAGTAGTGCAATAGGATGAAAATACACTGAGTAGAGAAATTGTCAGTTCAGTAAATGGATAGCATATACATAGTGTACTAACGGTCATGTTATATAGTGGCATAACTGTGTGTATTCTAAAGTGTTACCCAGGTGAAAGAATACTTGTAAAACAATGGTATAGACGTAATTCTCATATATAAACTAGAAATAGAGGAATGGGTAAGTGAAAAAGGGAAGGATGAGTGATTGTGTAGGTAGTCATGCAATGTATGCATTAGCTATAATGGAAAGTTAAATAAATAAAGTTGGTAAGGAAGAATGATGTTTATATGGGAATGTATAGATGAGGATATGTATGCACTGGTTATAAGGAAAATGTAAAAAAATACAATGGGCCACATGTCTAAAAACTGTCTAGGTCTAAGAGATTCTTTGTTGCCCATAGTAACCAATTGGAGCTCCCCTTTCACATAAATAGTGCTCTATAAAAATAAAAGGGGCGCTCTGATTGGTTGCTATGGGCAACAAAGAAAGTCTTAAACCCAGACAGTTTTCATACATGTCCCCCTATGTGTATATGAAAAAGCATAGATGGCCATATGTCCCTATAAACATTTCGGGCGGAATGTATGAAATTTGGCGTGTAAGCATAGAATGCACCTGATTTATAAACCCACTCTACAGCGGATCATAAGTCAGGTGAATTCTAGTGCTAGGGCAACAGTGATATACCTGTTCCAGCAGTAATGTGCCTAGAAATGCTGTAGCGAAACTATAAATCTATAGCTTCGCTACGGTTCTAATGCGCCCCGCCTCCCGCACACCCCACAAGATCAGGCGCATTACAAAGTGCCACTATTGCTTTGTAACGCACCTGACAATGGCGCGCGGGACATTTAAACATGTAGCGAATGGGGCTGTGTCTGATATAGGGCTGAAAAGACGGCAGATATCTGGCGCAGCCCCGTTCATACATGCCTCCCTTAGTGTTTGTGAAATAAGTAAGTGTACAGACTATACAGTCTTACCCAATATGAAAGTGAGGTCCACACAAATGCACAAAACGTTATATCAGCCCACAATTAGACTCCTATCATTTTAGAACAAATAAATCAATAGGTATAAAATTGCACAGAATAAGACTCATGGGACCTCATTTATTAAAGCTGTCAAATAGTAACACCCATAGCAACCAATCAGAGCTCAGCTTTTATTTCTTAAACTGTTGCAGAAAAATGAAGACTACGCTCACATTGGTTGCTATGGGCAACAAAGACAGTCTTAGTTTAATACAGTTATAACAAGACTGGGGCAGACTTACTAATTTACAGAGGAAGTGTAAACGCACCACAATTACTAACTTCTTCTAACTTTATACCACTTATTGGTTGGCTTAGATTATGCCAATAATTTTACCAAAACTTTGGTGCTTTTTTGGCACAGCCTCATTCCATGACGCCATACCTCTTTTGTCAGACAGATGCCAAAGTTTCTAAAAACTGTCTAAAACACTTAATAAATGTGGTGTAAATCATGTATGCAATAATTCTGGGACCATTACCATAGTTAATGTATCCCATTTTATTATGCTAGAATGGAACATAGGTCAAATGAATGGTATTACTGGAAACACGAATGTCAAAGTAGATGGTTTTGGATGAAAATTCCCAGTTAGTTGCAAGAGTTTAAAGGAAATAAATAAAACGATTCACTGAGTTTGAGAATAAGGATGTGTTCTGTAATCTATCTGTATTGTCATTGGAATTGTTGTCCATAGGCCAGATGTCAGTAAGTATTATTCTATCTGTCAGATTTGGTTTGTTAGGCTACGTTCACACAACAGAGGACAAAATACTCGTCGGATTCTTATCAGAATCCAACCAGTATTTTACATACTTGTTTTCCGGTTTTTGTCCCTTTTTTTGCCATGGTTTTCAGATTTCGGCAATTTCATTCAATATGTCTGATTATAGAACATGTTTCTTGACAAGAATTTTGATCCAGTTTTCGGTTTTAAAATCCAACCTCAGAAAATCCAGGCTGTGTAGACCACAGTTCAGATTTTCTGTTGAGGTCTGTGGGGATGATTTACAGTTGGATTTTTGCAGATTCTAAATACCCAATCTGCTTAAAAATCCGACAGTATATCACTGTTGTTTAGACCTAGCCAAAGATGGCTCATTGTTACTGATGATGTGGTATATTCTCTGCATAGGAGAATGAGAGGTGTTCACAAATTGAAGGCATTTAGACAGTGTCATTGGGCTCATGGTCATGGACCTAAATGTAGACAGTGTCATTGGTCACATAGTCATGGATCTAAATGCTTGTTTTCACATACTGTGTGGGGATAACTGATGCAAACTTTGCTGTTATCTATGAGAGATGTATCTGTTTTTTTTGTCTAGATCTGTAACTATTCTGCCTACATAAAGAAACAAACCTTTTTGGAGGAAAAGATTGGTGTTTTAGGGTTTATGCCTTTGACATAGTAAGAAATGAGTTAGATCAGTAGGTTGTGAATAGATATCTGTTGTTAAGTTGGAAACTTTTTTTGTTTTTAATCGCCATTGTGTCTTAAAACTGTTATGCATTTATTTACTTTTTAGGGTAAATTATCATTGTGGAATCTCCTTCGTAAATGTAAATAATCTCCCCATTTGCACAACAAATTATCGATGTAGTGTCACCATATTGAAATGTTTTGGTGAAAAGGGTATTGGATTATATTCACTCCTTTTCAAAGATACATAGGGCATTACATTTGACTCCATTGCGGTTCCACACTTTAGGGCACAAAAGTCTCACAATAAAGTTTATACAATTTTACAGAGAACAACTTTAGACAGAAGTCCTAATCAGGAGATGTCAGTTGGGATGTAGGCAGAAGTATGGCCACAATCTGTATCTACTTCTCATATTGTATTTAAGTATAGAGGTTGTTTATATCCAATGTCAACACAGTAAAGTCCACTGGGACATTTGCTGAGAGAAAATGTGTAGTCTCCAGTAAGAAGGTTGACCACATTTTCTCAATAAATTGGGCCAGTGGGGAGAAATTTAGTCCGTTGATGTCAATATAAGTCTGGTATTTTTGTCAATATAGGTCTGTTATGATTGGGTGAAGCACCCTCAATAATTGATACTCTGTTTTATTACTCATGTTGCTCTCATGTGGGCCTCGACTAGTATGGAGTTTATTTTGCTGGAGATTAAAAATAAATAGGGTCCCCATATCATTTTGGGTAGTTGTAGGGGGTTTAAAAACTGAGAGAAGACTTCCTCTAGATAAACTTGTTTCTTTATGAACCTTATTTGCTGGTTTAATAAGTATATCTTTATTATTCCTAAAAGACATTTGGGCCTGTTGATCTTCATTGCTCATATTGTTGTGAACAATAAGATCATTCTTGTGGAAGAAACATTTTAATGTATTTGTCAATAGCCACTCAAGAAGTAAAGTTTCAGCTGCATGGTATGTCTTTGGTGGGCTAAATTTACTAGCTGACCTAAGTCTAAAGGTCATAGCAGAAAGCTTATTATGCTGATTGACAGCTTAGGGAAGTATGTTGGCAGTAGTAGACTAGATGTGATTAAAATTGGGCCTTCAGTCTTAAAGTGGTTAAGTCCATGAAGTTCTTGTTCTTATTCGAACTGATCGAGATGAGATGTTTGGCAAAAGGAGACCCTTTTGTAAAAATACAGACTCACTTTTAGACAAGTTAGTGAAAGATATGTTAATAATTAGATCATCTCCAGTAGATTATGTTGGCTCTTCTTGGCAGTAGGAGCCGGGTTTCTTGTTTCCTATTGTCAAAAAAACAAGGATGTTGTCCACTGGTGCCACATGCTCTGCCAGAGCTGGCTTGGTCTTGGGAGTGAAATCTTGTGCTGGTTAGTTGACCAAATCATCTTCTTGAGGGGTTTTGCCACATGTATCTTCTGTGTGTCACAGGAAGGTCTCTCTTTTCTCACTCTCAGTTTCTTTTTTCAATTGCATCAGTTTTTTTTAATTTTGCCTATCCTTTTAAAGGTCTCTGCTACTCTCGAGGTAAATTAGAAGTTGAATTATAGATATTCCTTGCTCCCAAGTAGAAGGCTGTCCACTGTTACTAATATTCAGTTCCCATCTCTTAATTACTGAGTAACTTCTACAAATTTCCTAATTTTTTTTTAAATTACCCAGTTACTGATTATTTGTATATAAATAGTGGGGGGGGGGGGAAGCATTAGGATATTGTTGTTACATACTGGGCAGTTTTTGTGCAAATACATGAGATATACTGTATAAAAGGGTGTGTGATAAAGGACATCAGCCATAACCATAATATTAAAAATTATAATGGAAAATGTAACCTGTTTTTTCAAGCTCATTATACTGTAATTTACACTATATACTACCTATTATAATTTGTACAATTTTATGAGAATATGCAGAGTAACATGGCTACTGTTTGTGAGTAAGTTATTTGTCAATTGTAGAGTTATAACATCATAATCAATAGGTATAGTTTATATATATATATAAACCTGATGAGGGCCTGTAATTGCCCATTTGGTGGCGATGATAGACTTATTGCCAGTCAATCTGAGTTCCCTTTCGAGCTCAATTTTCGGACAGCGAATGGTCACACGAAAGATCGTCTACTATTCGTGTGGCCATTCATTATCATTATTGTCAGCAGCACATTCCCTTTGTAAACGACCTGTTTAAAAGATTTGGTTGTTCATGGACTCATCATATGGCCTCTTATACTGTTAGTATATTAGTACATATTAGTCATGAATTGCCATAGATTCACCCCATTCCATGTTTGCTACGTGCTGGGTATTAGTGATCAGATTGCATTAATTCACGGCTATATAGTGGGTTATAAAACAGGACTGTTAAAGCTAAGGATTGGGAAATCTGCCAGGAACAAGAGTTGACTAGTGAATTGTGTTTGTGAGCCATGTCTCATGTTGAGGTAGAAAATAGTTGAAAAGTTTGAAATCCTCTTTTAGATGTAGGAATGTATGAAATGTTCCAAGATAAAATATTTAGCACTGGACCTGAGCATTAGGCATTGCTCTGAATTCAGGGAGAGTAGTTTCTCCAGCACAGCGTATAATAGTGCCATTGTTTCTTCCAGCAGAAGGTTCTGACACAGTCCCATATGCTGAGCCCTTGTCACAATGGGCAATCTGCACAGTGGAGACTGATCATATATGATACTTGTGCTACTCTATTGTCCACAGAGCCCATATTAGAGAATTCAGCCAAGGTGCAAGGGATAAAATGTGAAGAGGCTGAAGTATCCAGAATAATTCTGAAATCTTCAACTAGAATTGTATGTCCAAGGAAAGATACTTTCATGCATCCCATGCAATACAGCCACCCCATGCCCAAATAATACCACCATCCCATGCATACATGATAGCTCCATACAGTATTCAAACAATGCTGCTACATTCTTTATAACCTGGTGGTTGGGGTAGTGAAGAGGTTAATTTCTGCATCAGAATCAGAATTATGGTTCCCTTCAAATGGCCATGATATGCCGCATGGTCAGTAACAGGCCATGATGTCCTTTAAGGTTGTATAATAGCTAGCCCTGTCTTCCTCTTTAGCACAAAGATTCCTACTTTGGAGGGTGCCTGGGTAGGGCTGTCAGAGCTGTGCCACCGCCTGTCAGTTGCTAAGCAGAGAAGTGTGGAGCTGCGCACCAGAACTCTGAATCCAAAACTAAGGAGCTGTTGCTCCTGCCTCTGGCAAGCACTGGCTGCGTTTTTAAAGGAAGGTTGAGAACTACTCCATCTGTGTCTGTACTTTGTCTACCCCTGCTTACAGTGTCTAAGGTCTTGAGGGCCACATGAAATAAAGTGGAGGACCAGATTTGGCCCATGGTCCTTAAGTTTGATGTGTGTGCTTTACAGCATCTTCACACTGCTTCTTATTGGGTGCTGTTAGGGTAGTGTATAGGGTCCAGGAGGACAAAACTGCTGCATGTTGATCCCATCATCGATAGGACCATCATCGATTGGACCAATGTGAGATAATTACTGCTAATTTGGGGTGCCTGGGGTCCACCAGTAGAGTTGATTTTTGGGGCCCATCCTCCAGCTTCTTCACCGACTACACATACAACACATGCATCTCTTTCTCGACCTTTCTTTCAAAAAAGCAGCACTAGGCCTACCATGCCTAGGGGCTCTCAATGCCCAGGGGCCCACCAGAAGTATACCCTACTCCCCTGTGGGCCAACCCTGCTAAACCTATAAAACGATCACACAGTGTATGAATAGACTTGTACTACTGTGACAAATAATGATTTTTATATGGCCTGCATAAAAGATTTTGGGAGACATGTAAGAAAAGAGGCGCTGCCATGCCAGCTTTAAGGTGCATTAAATGAGCGTATAGTGCAGCTAAATGAATGAACCTGTCAAAAATCTGGCATGTGGTATACCTTGCATAGTATAATTGATGCGCCTAATATAGGCACAAAGCATATCATTGTTAGCATATTTGATGCTCCTACTTTAGGTGCATTCAAGTGTGTCGTGTCTGGTGTACAATGCGCCTAGTTTTGGTGTATTACCATTCATTTATATAGAGAATAGGGCGTCAACCGTTTTTGGCGCAAAATACACCAAAACAATTGCATAGTCCTAATGGGACATGTTGCCCTTTGTTGTTTGTGCATGTAGGGCCCTTTATATAGGGCATTTATTGGTGAATAGGCATGACAAAAACTCCTGATCTAACCCCTTACAGTAACATATACCATAATGAATAGCACAGGGTCAATGAAGCATGAAACCACACATAATGTATTTTGCTTTACAGTGATTGTTTTGCATCACAGTCCAATCTACCACCAACCTTGGGTTTTCTAATGTAGCATTGTCTATTCTGAAAAAAAAAGCTATACAATCTGATGTCCATTTGTGCTTGCAGGATTTGGGTTTGTGACCTTTGAAGGAGAAGATATTGTTGAGAAAGTCTGTGAGATTCACTTCCATGAGATCAACAATAAAATGGTATGTGGTATTCATTAAACTTTTATGGCGGCTTACATCAGCTTCTTGAGTGGCATTGCTCACATGTATCACAGAAGGTTTATTATATTTTATTCATATAGCATTGTTACAGTCCACAGAGCTGTATTATTCACGTTGGTCCCAGTCACAGTCTAATTCCTGGTTCACATCTGCGTTGGGTCTTCCGTTGTGAACGGAATAGAGGAAGAAAAACTGATCCGTTAACTGATGTGCAAACTGATCGCTTATCCGTTTGTATCCGTTCACCATTGACTTCAGTGTAAGAAAATAACCGAATGGTCCTGTCCTTCACATATCTGTTTGAATGGAGAAAATAGCCCAGTGGACTACTATTTTTTTCAGTCTTATAGCTGATGGAACAGATGCAAACTGAGAGCTTGAAAACTCCATAGAAATGAATAGGCATCAATAGCTTTGTTTTTTTCTGTCTCCTAAACGAAGCAGAACAACGAGAATCACAATGCAGATGTGAATCAAGCCTAAATTCCAGATTAACCTATCGGTATGTTTTTTGGAGTGTGGGGGAAACTGGAGTACCTAGAGGAAACTTGCACAAACACAGGAGAACATATAAACTCCTTGCAGATGTTTGTTAACCAAAAAATAATACAATGACAAAAAAGTCATAGGAAAATATATACTGACAATCTTTATTAATTCAATAATAAATTTTAAAAACTAATATGTCACAAATAGTACAAATTTAAGGCTAAAAATCATTAAAAATGCCATATCAAAAAGGCATAAATCCCATTCTGAATATGAAATCATCTAAGGGGATTTATGCTGTTGATATGGATCTTAAATGTTTAGCCAAAATGTACATGCACAATTACAAAATTCTTATGAATTAGAAAGATGCATTAGTATTATTTCCTATGACTTTTTTATGTGCACTTGTTTATTGTTTTTAGCCTTAATTTGTACTATTTGTGACATATTTAGTTTTTAAAAATTTATTATTGAATTAATAAAGATTGTCAATATATATTTTCCTATGACTTTTTTGTCATTGTATTCTTTTTTGGTTAACATGTTTATGTGATATAATGACTGTTGACTGAGCATTGGACCTTATTGAATTGGTGATCCTTGCAGATGTTGTCCTTGGTTAGATCTGAACTCAACATAGTTGGTTTTTGAATGTTATAGGGCTAACTACTGAGACACTGATGCCCATACGTAGGTAGATTTATCATTTGGGATTCCGGGAAAGCCTGTGACAACTTTTTTTATCACCTGTACTGGCAGCCATATTGTTTGTCACTATCTTGCCTGGAACCTGCTTTAACTAAAAATATGTAAGTAATATATGAAAAGATCTCACACAAGAGGGAACCCAAGGACTTGTTTTTCATTTTGGGCCCTCTATAAATCTATGTTACCAATTTAATCTTTAGGTTGAATGCAAGAAGGCACAGCCAAAAGAGGTGATGTCACCAACAGGCTCTGTACGGGGACGATCTCGAGTGATGCCATATGGAATGGACGCCTTCATGCTGGGAATCGGCATGCTAGGTAATTATAGATGGAGATTGAAGTAAATTGAGCTGTGTAACTGGTGAGCACAGTTTCCCTCTACTGGTAACAAATGGTTACTACACTTCAGAAACGAGACATTTTGGCTGCTTGTCCTATAAAGAGCTCACATTTATCTTCTGAGATTATGAATAATAATAAAACTAGTGAGACAGACAATGCTAGCATGGACCCTAGTTAAGTCAAATTATATATTTGCTGAGAAAGGCACACACGCTACAAATAATTGTCACAAAGTGAGCATTCGTTAGATATGATTAAAAGGATGAGTAAATAAGTTGTGTGCCCAATGCCAGGCTGGAAATACAAATCCTTTACTATTTACTACTGTATAGTACTATCTAACTGGGTATCTGTCCTTACATACATACATAGCTAGAACTTTATATACTGTGTGTGTATAAATGTATATAGCTATAACTGTATATGCTGTGTGTGTATAAATGTATATAGCTATAACTGTATATACTGTGTGTATGCATATATATAGATAGAACTTTATATACTGTGTATACATGTATATAGCTATAACTGTATATACTGTGTGTACATGTATATAGCTACAACTGTATATACTGTGTGTACATGTACATAGCTATAACTGTATATACTGTTTGTGTATACATGTATATAGCTACAACTGTATATACTGTATTCCATAAAATACAGTTATAACTATATACATGTATACACATAGACACCGATTGTGATCTTTATTGCAGTCCGATTATGAGAATAGAATGGAGCTTAATACAAATTCTGCCTTCCAGCTTTAGACCCATGTGACAACCACAGCCTACCCTGGATACACAGAATACTGGCTGCACAAGTGGCCTTCTACTGACAATATAGGGGGAGCTGCTCAGAATATGACTTCGTGCCAGTTGATATATTGATTTGGTTATTATAATTGTACCCAATAAAGAAAAAAGTGTTAGATAGATAAAATGTACACGCAAATTTTATATGAATTAAAAAAATATATTTTATTTAAATAATTTAAAAAACAAAATGATGGTAGTACTACTGGAAAAACAGATGTGGGCACAATAGCAATGAAAGAAGTAAATGAAAAATTAAATAAGTGCATCTCTAGTATTAATAAACCATGATTATTACTTACCGCATAGGTAAAAGTGCAAGTGCATCAAATAGCAGCCAGGTAAATTCATACACTGCATCACCAAATTATATAGATAGTATAAATACAAGAATAAAGTGCAATAAATGATTCATTTACATTGCTAGTTACCCACAGAAACTCCTGACACACGTTTCGCTTCATCTGGGGACTTGCCTAAAATGGATGAATGTGTTTCAATTTTAGCATGCTTTATTGTAACAAGTGTTATACTAGATAAGCTTTCAACCTTTGAAGTTTAGTAGATCTGTCACAGCCATGTGTAATAGTAGAAGTAATAAACATTACTATCCAAAACTCTACACCAGGGGTCTCAAAAACGTGGCTCGCAGGCTGCATGTGGCCCCTGAGTTTGTCATCTGTGGCCCACGGTGAACCGGAGCTCCTGAGACATCCTCAAGAGAGCAGGTTGAAGGAGGAGAGTACCGGTCCTGGCTGTTTAACCCTTTAGATGCCACGGTCAAAAACAACTGCAGCATATAAGGAATTTGACAGAGGAAGGAGGCTTACTGCGTCCTCCATTGGCACCCTGCTGTGAGATCACAGGGTGCCGATGGTTTTCATGAGAGCTTAAGGCCTAACAATGGCCTATGTGTGACGTAGATAGGGCTTGACAGGCTGACTGAGAACTGGCATAATACATTGCAGTACAGTCATATACTGAAATGTACTATAACAGTGATGAAGAGATCACTCAGTTCAGTCCCTTATTGAGACAAGAAAAATATGTAAAAATGAAGAAGAGGAAGAAGAAAACAAGTACAAAACAAACACTACTCTCTCAGTCATAAATGCTTATCATGCAAAAAAAAAGAAGAAAAAAAGTACACATCTGACATTTCCACATGCGTAATGACCTAGGCAATAATTGTGTATTGTATTGCATTTATAAGGAATACAGCCCGTCAACTTCACCTTCTTCCTATGTGCAGCCCATTTACCTCTGCGCTACACCATAGCACATTATTATTAGTTGCCATCATAGAAAACACAACTCTGGAACTATCATGCTGGTAACTGCCATTTCTTATTTTTGTGGGTTTTTTTCTTTGTTTTTGTTTTTTTAGGATACCCTGGTTTCCAAGCAGCTACTTATGCCAGTCGCAGCTACACAGGCATTGCACCAGGTTATACTTACCAGTTTCCAGGTAAATCAAATGGACCATTATGTAGTATATTTTATTCTTTGATGTGCATGTTGCTTCCCTATTAAGGACTTGTGTGGACTAATGGTGGCAGATTAGTGATCTTGTCAGTTCACATGTCCATTCAAGGATTGGGAGTGTCAGCAATAATTTGATTTTATTGGCTTTTCATTGGCACTAGGTGGTTTTGGTCAACTTTTCCATACTAATTGCCAGTCACCTCTGTAGGCTGGGCTTCTAGCCATTCCTAAGCTGTTTCACGTTTCGTTTTAGAATTTCGAGTAGAGAGAACCCCTCTCCCGGGCACCCCCGTCCTCCCAGAACTAACAGGTCAGTCCCATTAACTTCCTAAACCTCAAAAATGAGGAGATCAGCCCTGCTCTGTGGGTAATGTGGACTGCATCTGGCACTGTCCTTTTAGCAAGATAAGGTATCATCTTGTCCATGACATTTTATTAGATGTTCCATATCACATACCGGTGCTCACAATAGTGTTGTTCCTTGTTTGGGTGATTGGTCTTGTTCTTCATAAGCTGTCATATGACTTCCCATCTACAGATGTGGGGAGCCATGTGGAATAGTATTTTTCTATTTCTTACTCTTTTCTTTCTGAAACAAGGAGACTTTCATAGTTTCTCATTGACAGTCAGTGGTCACCTCTCTCTGCATCTGCTGTCTCTCCTCCAACAGGCATGGACATCTACCTGCCGCTGTCTCCTGCTACAATCTACCAAAGCATTTCTTTTACTGGATTTGTGGAGAACAGTCTCGGGCTTTATTCACATATGCATTGTTATTTCTATTGTTGTGCCCCGTCATATGAGCACAACAGCGAAAGTAATGGCGGTGCTGGATGTGTGACATGATGACCTGTTGGACACCATTGACTTTAATAGGATCTGTCGAATTTGTGTCATGGTGTTCCACTTTTCAGCAGGCAAAATATCACAACATCCAAATCTGAATAGCGGACTCCTTGTGGAACCTCTAATATATACAGTCATATGAAAAAGTTTGGGCACCCCTATTAATCTAAATCATTTTTAGTTCTAAATATTTGGGTATTTGCAACAGCCATTTCAATTTGATATATCTAATAACTAATATTGCACATTTTGTGTTAGTACAATAAACCTCATTTCAATCCGGAAATATTACTGTGTCCATCAGTTATTAGATATATCAAATTGATATGGCTGTTGCAAACACCCAAATATTTAGAACTAAAAATGATTAAGATTAATAGGGGTGCCCAAACTTTTTCATATGACTGTATGTGTGAACTGAGCCTTATGTGAAATATTACACTTTCTACATTTCCCCTGTGTATTCTTTATTATTTGGGGATTAACCTTTAAAGAGGACCTATGGCCGTTCTTGACCTGTCTGTTTTAGTAAATCCTTGTGTTCCCTGTGAAATAACAATCCTGGAGCATCTTCTCTTATATTTGCATTTCTGTGTTGTGCTCTTCCTCTGTTATTCCTTCTAGATATGTCTTACGTTGTTGCCAACTGGGGGATCCTTGTACAGTCTGACATTATCCAATCAGTGTTGACATTTAGCATATCATTGGTGGTATGTTTAATGCGCCTATCGAGGCGCATTGCCCGACAGAGGCGCATAACATATGTAATACACCTCAATAGACGCATTGCGCGACGGGCGCACAGCGCACCGTATTTAGGTGCATTACAAAGTGACGTGCCCGGGGTATAATGCGCCTAGTTTTGGTGTACGACAGTTCATTTACAACAAGAATATGGCGTCAAAAGTGGTTTTGGCGCATAATAGACCAAAAAATTGGCGTTGGCGTGTTGGGACATGTCGCCCTTAGTGCGTACAGGGACACACCTTCAATTGGTAACACCCATCTGACTAATTCAGTAATAAATTTCTAGGAGAAATAACAGAGTAACAGCACAACAGAGAGATATAAGAGAAGATGCTCCAGAATTGTTATTTCATAGGGAACACAAGGATTAACTACAACATTCATGTCAGGAGATGTCACCGGTCCTGTTTAAGGTTTCAGTTAATAATGAAATAAAGTGGTTAGATTCTGTTAAATCAATTTAGTGGTATCTATAATCTGTCTCCTTCTACTCAGTGTTAGTTCGTCCTCCAGCTCCTTAGTATGCACTCATACACAAGTAATGGGGCTAAGACATGACACCTTCATTTCTGCTGCACGTCCTGAGGGTAAGTCAGTTAGAGGATTAACAGGAAAGTAGGGACTCTCCAACAACCAAAGGTGTCCCCCTCTTATAACAGTTTTGCCAACACTACATCCAAAACTGAATTTTCCTATATTGGCTGATGATTTCCTTCAGGTGTGTTTTATAACAAGAAGGATGTTACCAACGAGTATAGACTTTGCACCGTACTATTACATTACTACCCCTTCCCAAGTACTTCATCCCCTTATGTTTTGGTCTTCTTTGAGGAAAGGTTTGTTTCTGCTGGAGCTGAAATCTCCAGATTATGTCCCTGTTTCTGTCTGTTGTGTTGCATGCTCCATAAGTATCTACTGACTAGAGCAATAGTGTGGTGGCATCATACATCTTTGCATGTCTTTAAGAAGAAATCATGTGTCTTGACGTTGGTTCAGGTTCTGCAGATCTTTCATTACCCACAACATTCATATTGTATTCTAAGTGTAACTGTCTTGTGTTTTTCAGCAATTCCACTGACTGCATACGGACCAGTAGCGGCAGCAGCTGCAGCTGTGGTGAGAGGTAACTAGTCTATTATGAACACATTAATACAGTTGTAGTTTATAAATTGAATGTACAGTTAGATAAAATACCATTGACACTAATCGTATCGGTAGTATTGTGAATACTGTGTATTTAATTGAACCTTTAGGGCTAAAGGACAAAGTTTTAAAACTTTTCAGCTTGAGTGTCATTAGAAAGGAGGTGAAATATGTGGAGGGGAAACAGACATGTCTAGATTGCTTTCTAGATTAGTACAGATTTTCAGGTGGAGAGGACATAGCTGGGGACAGTGTAGGGGGCTGTCTGTAAGATCTACTTTTTTACTTTGTAAACAAGGCTCCACTCCAACTCGCACAGGGGGTTTTCTGGGAACAAGCAGCCCAGGGCCAATGGCAGAACTATACGGAGCAGCCAATCAAGAATCTGCAGTCAGCAGCTACATCAGTGCAGCAAGTCCAGCACCAAGCACTGGCTTTGGACACAGCCTTGGGGTAAGTGAAAAGGTTAAATTCAAAAATTTATGGATTTGAAGCAAATTGCCGGTGGTTTTTTCCTCCTACCAGAGCGGATGTAAGAGGGAGAGATGCTGGAATTTTAGGGTTATATAAAAGAGGGAGAAAGCTGGCCCGGGTAATAGGGTTTATATAAGGGGAGATAAGCTGAGCCTGTGATATAATAGTGTTAAATAGAAATAGGAGGAGAAGCTGAACTCTGATATAGGGTTATATATAGAGGATGAAAGCTGAGTCTGTGATATATAGGGTTATATGACAGGGAGAGAAGCTGAGCCTGTGATATATAGTGTTATATGATAAAGGAGAGAAGCTGAGCTCTGATATATATAGGGTTATATGATAGAGGGAGAAGCTGAACTCTGTGATATATAGTGTTATATGATAGAGGAGAGAAGCTGAGCTCTTTATATATAGGGTTATATGATAGAGGGGAAAAGCTGAGCTCTGTAATATATAGGGTTATATGACAGAGGAGAGAAGCTGAGCTCTGTGATATATAGAGTTATATGATAAAGGAGAGAAGCTGAGCTCTGTGATATATAGGGTTATATGATAGAGGGGAGAAACTGAGCTCTGTGATATATAGGGTTATATGATAGAGGGGAGAAGCTGAACTCTGTGATATATAGTGTTATATGATCGAGGGAGAGAAGCTGAGCTCTTGATATATAGGCGTTTATATGATAAAGGGAGAGAAGCTGAGCTCTGATATATAGGGTTATATGATAGAGGGAGAGGAGCTGAGCTCTGTGATATATAGGATTATATGACAGAGGGAGTGAAGCTGAGCTCTGTGATCTATAGGGTTATATGATAGGGGAGAGAAGCTGAGCTCTGTGATATATAGGGTTATATGATAGAGGGTAGAGAAGCTGAGCTCTGTGATTATAGGTTATATGATAGGGGAGAGAAGCTGAGCTCTGTGATCTATAGGGTTATATGATAGGGGAGAGAAGCTGATCTCTGTGATATATAGGGTTATATGATAGAGAGAAGCTGAGCTCTGTGATATATAGGATTATATGATAGAAGAGAGAAGCTGAGCTCTGTGATATATAGGGTTATATGATAGGGGAGAGAAGCTGAGCTCTGCAATATATAGAGTTATATGATAGATGGAAAGAAGCTGAGCTCTGCGATATCTAGGTTTATGTAATTTGAAGCAGGATTCTTGAGTAAAAACCCATGAAAATCATAAAGCAGAAATTGAAAGTAATACTGACACACATACAGTGATTGACAGTTTGCTGTGTACATACATTAATACAGTGAAAGCTGTCAATCACAGTATGTGGGTGCGGTTAATAGGACTTCCACTGTCTCTTAAGGAGTCCTGTCAGTATTTTCTATGCTTTTTATATAGAAATCCTTATCTAAATCATATAAACATATATTTCACTGAGATCAGATTCTCTCTACCACATCCTTAGGGTATGTTTTTACAGCGTATTTGCGGGGCCTGCTGTGGTGCGTAATTGCGCTGCAAAACACCTGAAGTATGCCCTGCAAATACGGTAAAATCATAGCACCCATTGAGTTCTATGATTTTACAGAGTATTCCCAGGCACGTACTGAGCGCCTTGAGAAAGAAGTGACATGTCACTTCTCTCTGGCGTTTACTTGTGGGGGAAAAAAGGGGGGGGGCGCATTAGAAATACACGCTGTCCAGTTGCTATGCGCCGTGTGAACCCAGCTTTCTGTAGGGTAGCAAAAACCACCTGACAGGTCCAATTTAAATTGAAATAGTATAAAAATGTTGGACTGTTTATTTAAAGAGGTTGTCTCATCTCATAATTTCATAGGATGAATGAATGAAATAATGCTGCTTTGCTCTGTCACTTCCTGGTCAAGCTGTCTGTAATTAGCATATGAGCTCCATGTATTCAGACTTCTCTGTTTATTATGTTTATTAGTCTAGATTAGCTAAATTACCTTTTACCAGGACAGGAGAAGCTGCTGAGCTAATGTAAACAGTAGAAGTTACTGTCTTTTGTCTGAAAGATCAGATAACACAAAAGCTCTCACTGTCCAGAATTCTGTGCTGGCTGAGACCTGTGTGATGACATCACTCCCTGCTATCGGATAGAACAAACAGCAGGGGATAAGGAGTACACAGTTCGGTCACTTGGGAAACCAGACAGAGCTCAGAAGGTGATAAAATCACTTGTAGCTCCTTAACAAAAAAACAATGAACAAAGCAATATATTTGGAAAACGTCTTCATTTTGTGTTCCCTTCATGTTGAAAGCTAATCTTTGTAGCGAGACAACCCCTTTAAACAAGGCCATATCATTACTGTTCATTGATCGTGACACCTAGGTATGACTGTGACAATTTGCTTTTGGTTATCACTGTCTTAGAAAAGTTTCTTGTACTTGTCTATGCCAGCATTGCTTTTTTTTTTTAATGAGGACTCTTTTTTCCTTAGGGTCCTCTGATTGCCACGGCTTTCACTAATGGATACCACTGAATTCACAGGTTACAGTGGAGGTTAGTAGAAATATTTAATTTGAACATGTGAACAGGTTCTCCTACTGCTTAAAGGGTTCTCTTTGGGTTTAAAATCCTTACCCTGGCCAAGGGAGAGAGCGGGTTAAAGGAGCGCCTATCGGAGCCCCTGCCTGCCTTGTACGTTGACCCA
>JAODAL010014499.1:0-87276 GCA_025379985.1 Phyllomedusa bahiana | reverse complement strand
TTTAAATTTCACCTGTGGTGAAATAAGAATTTGCTTTTTAAAAAAAAGATTTAGGGGAAAGCTTCGTCAAGGGAAAAAAGCTGGGGCCAAAATTTCAAAAAACACGTTTCTTTTTTTTTTTTTCCCGAATAATAAAAACAAAATTTTTTGCACCTTTCAATTCCCCTTTTGGGTGACTATAGAATTGCTTTTTAAAAGATTTACGGGGGATCTGCTTCAATGAAAAAAGCTGGGTGCGCAAAAGTAAAAAAAACACGTACCCTGTTTTTTTTTTTCGTATAAAAACACAGGTTTTTTTTGCACCTTTAAAATCCCCTTTTGGGGGTTAAATATAGAATTGCTTTTTTTAAAGTTTAAAACGGGGAAAACCCTGGGGTAAAATAAAAACAAAGCGGGGGTGCCAAAAGTCAAAAACCCCCAAAACAGTTTAAGTTTTCCCCAAATTA
This sequence comes from Phyllomedusa bahiana, assembly GCA_025379985.1. Lineage (NCBI taxonomy): Eukaryota > Metazoa > Chordata > Amphibia > Anura > Hylidae > Phyllomedusa > Phyllomedusa bahiana. The sequence goes on along the minus strand of JAODAL010014499.1, from coordinate 86,830 downwards.
AAAAACCCCGGAAAATTTTTTTTGCACCCTTTAACCAAATCCCCCCTGGGGTTACAAAAATTGCGTTTTCCCGAAAAAACGGAAGCGCGAAATGAACAAAGGGGGTTTTGCGCAAAAGTCAAAAAACACAATATCGTTTGTTTTTCCCGTATAATAAAAACACGGTTTTTTTTTTTGCACCTTTAAATTTCACCTTTTTGGGTAAAAAAAAAAAATTTTTTTGTTATTTAAGATTTACGTGGATGCTCCCTTAAATGAAAAAAGTTTGGGTGCGCAAAAGTCCAAAAAAAAAAACGTATCTGTTATTTTTTTCGTAAAAATACACAATATTTTTTTTCTTTTTTTTTTTAAAATTCACCTGTGGGACTATAGAATTGGTTTTTTAAAAAAATTTACGGGGAAAGCTGCGTCAATTAACAAAGGTGGGTGCGCAAAATTTAAAAAAACACGTATCTGTTATGTTTTTTGTAAAATACCCCGGTATTTTTTGCACCTTTTAAAATTAAAAATTTTTTTGGTGCCCTATAAAATTTTGTTGTTTTAAAGTTTACGTAAAAGTGGGGCCCAATTTAACAAACCCGGGGTTTGGAAAAAGCAAAAAACACTACTTTTAAATGTTTTCGTATAATACACGGAAATTTTTGGGCACCATTCAATTAAACCTGTGGTAAACTAAAGAATTGCTTTTTTTAAAGTTTTTCCCGGGGAAGCTGCTTCCCAATGAAAAAAGTTTGGGTGGAAAAGTCAAAAAAAACACGTATCTGTTATTTTTTCGAAAAATTTACCCGTATTTTTTTGCCCCTTTTTTTCCCCCAATTAAACCTTTGTGGTAAATATAAAAATTCCCTGTTTTAAAAGTTTTAAAGGTGGATGCTCCCAAAAATGAACAAAGCGGTTTGCGCAAAACCCAAAAAACACGTACCCGGGTTATTTTTCCCAAATTTTTAAAACGGTTTTTTTTTTTGGCCCCCTTTAAATTTCACCTGGGGGTTACTATAAAATTTGGCTTTTTTAAGTTTTTACGTGGGCTGCGTCAATGAAAAAAGCTGGGTGGCAAAAGTCAAAAAACACAAATCTGTTTGTTTCGTATAATCCCAGGGGTATTTTTGCACCTTTTTCCCCAATACACCTTTTGGTGACTAAAAATTTGTTGTTTTTTAAGATTTACGTGTATCCTCTCAATGAACAAAGCGGGTCGCAAAAGCAAAAAACCCACGTTCTGTTTTTTTTTTTTCCGTATAATACACAGTATTTTTTGCACCTTTCAATTTAACTGTGGTGACTATAGAAATTTGCTGTTTTAAGAATTTACTGGATGGCTGCGTCAATGAAACAAAGCTGGGTGCGCAAAAGTCAAAAAACACGTAACTGTTATGTTTTCTGTATAATACACGGTATTTTTTGCACCATTCAATTCATCCAGTGGTTACTATTAGAATTGCGTCAGTTTTAAGATTTAACGTGGATGCTAGCATCAAAGAAACAAAGCTGTGATGACGCAAAAGATAAAAAAACACGTTATCCTGTTATGTTTTTCTATAATACACAGTATTTTTGCAACTTTCAATTCACCTGTAGTGACTAAAGAAATTGCTGTTTTAAGATTAACCGTGTGATGCTGTCGTCAATGACCAAGCTGGGTAGCGCAAAAGTACTCAAAAAAACACGTATCTGTTATGGTTATTGTATAATACACGTTATTTTTTTTCGCACCTTTACAACTTCACCAGTGGTGCCGTATAGAATTGAAGCAAGTTATTAAAATTTACTATGGATCTCGCGACATGAACAAACTGAGCGTCAAAAGATCAAAAAATCACTGATCTTTAGTGTTTTGTATAATACACAGATATTTTTCACCCTTACAATATCACCTGAGGTGACTATAGAATTGCTGTTTTATAGATTTACGTGGAATGCCGCGTCAAATAAACAAAAGTGTGGTGCCAAAAGTCAAAAAAAACACGTATCTTTAATGTTTTTCGTAATAAACACTGTATTTTTTTTGAGCAGCATTCAACTACACCTGTGGTGACTATAAATCTGCTATTTTAAGATTTATGTGGATGCTGCGTCAATGAACAAAGCATGGGTGCTGCAAAATGGTCCAAAAAAACACGTAACTGTTATGTTTTCTCCTGTATAATACAACGGTATTTTTTGTCACCTTTCAATAATCACCCTGTGGTGACTATAGAAATTGCTGTTTTAAGATTTACGGTGGATATCTGCGTCATTTGAACAAAGCTGGGTCGTGCTCAAAAAAGCTCCAAAAAAACACGTATCGTGTTTTGTTTTCCCCAGTATAATACACTGTATTCTTTTGCGACTTTCAATTCACCTGTGGTGACTGATAGAATTAGCTGTTTTAAGATTTACGTAGGTAAGCTGCGTCAATGAACGAAAGCTGGGTGCGCAAAATTCAAAAAAGCACGTATCTTTTATAGTTATCGTAATGATACACGGAAATTTTTGTGCACAAACAAAACCTTAGCTGACTACAAGATAAGGCTGTGATTGTAATTAACAGCAAAATGAGGTATTTTCAACCCTAGTGATTTGAATGTGTGTAAAATTTAAAATTGAACCCCTATCATGGAAATGTATAACTGATAATACAAGTGGAGTTTTGCCCAAACAAAGAGACCTGCAGTTACTAAAAAATGATGTGTATCCAATCATAAGTTCAGCTGCCCAATATCAATAAATTAATTCAATAAGCAAACTGTTAATAATCAAGATATTGAGCAGTGCAAAGTCATACACTAGGATCTTGGCTGTTGACTTAATCACAGTGTTCTTTATAGATAGAGCTTATGTACTGTGTTCGCCCGACGTGGCCCCCCCCCCCCCCCATCCCCACTCCCCCCGTGGACTTAACAGCCTTAGATGCTGCAGTTAAAATTCTCTAGCTCAACCTACATAAAATCTTCAAATCTCTAATCTAAACTACATTGGGAAAGGATCACAGCTAATCAAACGGTTTCACTGTGCAGAAAAATAATAAATAATTTCGCTGAATCTGTTTTTCCACCAGGCAGAGCTCACAGTCCTATTCCTATGAGACGCTGAGAGACACTAGGGCTGAACAGGAAACGCTGTTCCAATGTAGAAGACTAGGACATGTGATTTTTCCAGCCAATCGCAACCAAACACATCCCAGTCATGACCGCGCACACACAATCTCACCCTTCTCTTATTTGTAATCTGAATTTGCTTGCCGCCAAAAATTACAGGAATCGCGCGAAAATGGCGCGATCTTAATAGATTGAACAAACAAAATCACCTTAATTAATCGCATTATCTGAAATTTCGATCACCATAAAACCTTGCCGATTTCAACTTTGTCGATAAAAATCGCTCAACACTAATTGAGAGCAATTGGAAATGTTTTCACTAAGAATATCTTCTTTAGTACACCCATCTGCATTGTGAAGTTATGATCTTGAGGGCAATTTTTGCACCCCCTATAGAACTTTTTCTAAAGGAGGTATCACTGTAATTTTATTACCCCCAACCCTGATTGATGACTACTGGTATATTCGAAAAAGATTGCATGCTATCAGTCTTGAAGTGGGTGAAGTATAATAAATTTCTCGTTTGATTTGTTATTCCAACATTAAGAGAATAGCCAATTTCATACAACTGTTTAACATCCATAATGTACCATATGTAGCAAAGCTTAAAAGGGTTGTCTCATCACACTGTTTTAGAGCCAAAAACAGATTCAGATACCCAAAGTATCCTGTCTCTTATCTGGCAGGCAGTGGCATTGCTTCAATTAAGTTGAGTAAATCAAACTGCGATAATATATCAAATCTCTTCATAGCACAGACATGAGAACAGGAGCTGTTATCTATAAGTGAGGAGCCCTACAAAGCTCAAAGTAAACAAAGGAGACTAATTACTTGTTTGAGATAACACACTGTTCTCTCAAGCTTGCCAGCAGAACCAACCAGTCTTTTATCCCTGCTTGTCAGATATGAAAAACGTACAGAGAAAGAAGTGCAGGACTTGTAACCTAACGAAACCATGTGTGCACTCAGACGCTGATAACCAATCTATCTTAATTTCCGTATATATGTGGAAAAACTTTACGTATAACCGATACCTATAAGGCATATCCCCATCGGCTGCGGTATTAACAGACGTTTTCAGTCTATTTGAAAGCCTTCTGTAAACCGGCTGTCAAACTTTATCATGGGCCTTAATGTATGATCCGTGCAGCATTCCCCACTGCACGGATTTTCCGCCGGACTTTTTTCGGACCGCTGGCGGTCAGAAAAACATTAAACATGTTCATGATCTTCGCTCTGGGTTTCTCGTGGTATGACAATGAACAGTCAATTTCGAATGTGTAGGGGCTTTTCTCCGCAAACCGCAGAGAAAAGCTGTCCCCCTGCGGCTGTGTACACGGCTCCAAAACAGAGCAAATACCGGTCGGATAATGTATGAAAGTAAATGTCGGTCATTGTTTTGTATGTCTTGTCTGTTAGTCTTGTGGCCAAAAAGTATATCCTATTCCAATTTTTCCATTTGGGACTCACAAAGTCCCTACAAGTTTAGATGCCATATGAAGTTTGTTGGAGAAAGTATTCTCTTTTCTTATTTACTAACCTCTCATTACTGGCAGTTGGTATGACCAAGTTTTTTAGTTTACGCAATGTTATTTGGATTCAATGGCCTTTCTTTTTCTTATTATGGATGCCGATGTAACCTTATTTTCGTAATCTGTTCTTCCAATATATTTCTAAAGTGTACTGAGCTGTGATTCTGTTTGTGTTGAAACAAACCTTCAAATGTGTATGCAAAGTATTATTGTAATTTTCTTGCTATTGTGAAAAGGGTGAAACTAACAGATTACATTGCAACCTGATACAGTGTGGTAATATTACAATGGCAGCATTGGAAGCACGCATGCGCATAAAGAAATGCAATGATAAAAGAGAGGATAGTGTGATGTGTAACACTCATCAATTTGAAATTATACATGCCCCTTAACAAATAAGGAGCAACACTAAAACTCCTGAGTTGAGACAACCCTTTTAGTAACTCGTAACTCTAGTAACTTTAGTGACTCACAAAGTTATCTATTTTTTTAGATTCCTTTTAATGGCATTTGTTGTGATCCAACAATAGATAATATGGTGCAGCAAAATGTCACTGTTATGGCATGTCCCCACGGCACGGGTTTTCGGCCGGTTTTTTCAGTCCGGTTTTTGCTATTTTTCATACCGACCTTGAAAAACCGAGACCCGAAAATGAGCACAATTGTACTCATATGGAAAAACCCGTGGTCAGCAGATCCCCACGTGCACGGGGTTTTTCCGCCCGGTGCGGGATTTGGTGTCGCCCGGCGTTCCCCCGGCGGCCAAAACATTGTAGAAGCACAATCTTGCCGCCCCGGTTATTATCCGGACGAAGAAGTGCATCCAATGGCGGAGGTGCTTTCTCCGCTCATCCGTGGAGAAAAGCCGTCCCGCCCGCGTTTCGTGGGAACGGCCGGTTCAAAACAGGACAAAAAACCTGCCGGAGATTGTACACTGCCGTGTGGATGCGCCCTTAAGGAGAATCATTCCTCCAGTTCTCAAGCAACTTTCCATAATCGAGCAGAACAAGCAAAAATAAAATTGCAATATATCTTGTTAGAGATAAAAAAAAGCTTCCGGCTTCACTTTCCTCACCCTCCTGTTTTCAAAGGGCTTAAAAACTGGTGAAAGTGACGCACTCTGCACACTTTTTCCCTAATTCATTTCCATTAGAAATCTAGCAAATACAGCTAATAGTGTGGGTAACGGATTCGGCGACAATAGCATACGTCGAAGCGCCGACCGCTGATATCCGGCGTAGTATCCACGGTGGTCACCAGCAGGCAGATGGTATATGGAGAACCACGCCAGGGACTGTAAGTCTAAGGAGCCCCTGGTCTAGACCAACCCATCTGCAAAATTGTGTACCCCCAGTTCGCTACTCCATGACATGAACAACCTGCGGTGACAGTCGAGGATTCTGTGACAGGAACATAGGGCAGTGTGTAGACAGAAACATAGATAGCTTGGATACGACGTAACCAACAAGAGCAATGGCAAGGAACAGGATGAGCGTTAACACAGCAGGAAACAGCAGAGTATACAGACAGATGACTCACGTGCAGGATACAGGCAGGAACAAGACAGGGATCACGGCAGTATACAGCAGGAACAGGACAGCAGAAGACAGAAAAACATATGGTCAGTAGCTCTGATGACTACAGGAACTGGACCAGCATCTCAGGGGTTAAGTCCAGAGGCATTGACAGGAACTCAGAGGTTGACTCAGCATCTGAGACTGGCAACCACAGCAAGTACAATGGACTCACCAGAAGTCAGAAGCAAAGAGGAAAGGAACTTCCTCTTATAGTCAGGGGTCATAGGTAAAGAGGAAGGTGCACAGGAAAGGAAACCAATAAAGGGCAGGAAGCTGCCGCGCGCTCACCCTAGGAGACACAGTGCCCACATAGGACCCCAGGAAGCAACAGGACAGGCAAGTACCAGGAAGGCACGACACGCTGGCGGTCCATGGCAGGGGACCGTGGCGTGAACCATGACATGTGGTTAGCTATATTTGGAACTGACGTAGAAATGAATAGTAAGAACTGCAAGAGTGCAGCCATCTCCTCATTCCCCACGGCTGGCTCATAGTGAACATAGAGAGGATGTTACAATCATATTCATTACTGGACCCCACCCAAGGCCTTTATTATAAAAGACATGAAGGGAACTGATTCCAGTTGTAAGATGCACTGTTTATATTAGTATTAGCTGTAATGGTACAAGAATGTAGGTTCAATGCCCATTTCCCCCTCGTCCCTTTAAGATTACTTACAGTACTTGGTAATATAATAGATAACATTGACTTACTCTTTGTCCTTCTTTTCCAGGTGGGCCTTCAGGACCAGCAATTCCCTACAGTTAACGAATATTAGAACACAATACTATTAGGAAGCTCAAACACAATACATTGTAACTATATTGTATAATAACTTGACAATATTGCAAATAGTAAGTAAAAAGTGAAAAAAAAATTTAAAGTAGAATATAACATAGGTAGAGGATAATTGTAGCTGACATTTTATTGGTTAGTGGGACCTTTGTCACCCTTTAAAGACAAAGATTTACTTTTCTCATGATGTATACATTTGATAATGTTTATACTAAAAATAGATAAAAAAATGAAATGCTGATGGATGCAGCATCAAGCAAAGGGCATTTCATCCTAAAATTGGAAGAAATACAGTAAAAGCGTTCAAATTTCTCCTCTGCTATGTTAAAAGTTTAACATGTCAACAAATATTGTCCCTCAGTTTAGATCAGATTTTTGAATTTTTCGCAAAGGATTGAATATTTGATTGCCTAACTTGTAATAGATTTGCTATCTAGGAGTAAGGGAAAGCTGGGTAACTTAATTAAAAAGGGCTAAATATATTTTGTTTAGAAGCATGATAGGGAAGGACAATTCTAAAGGTCTAACAGCTAGATAATAATATTTCAATGATGGAATATGTAAACTATTTAAAATACAATGATAACTCAATTTACAATATTAATTGGTTCCAAGATAACCATTGCAAGTTGGAACTATTTTAACCTAAGATCATAGGTCTACAGAGAACTACAAATAAGTTTTAAATATTTTAAAATATGATCCTAAATACAGAAAAAAATTACATTAAGAACAATATGCAGATAACTAACTACAAAAAAAAAATCTAATTTATACATATAAAATTCAGAAATATTCCTTTCTGTGATGATCAGGATAGCATTTTGCTATCACCATGGTCTTCAGAGGAGGAGCCCATCCCGACACAGAAAAAGAGAAGCACAGAAAATGTAGTGCCACATTGTACTGTAGAGAGAGCTAATTAATTCATGTACTGCAAAAACAGAATTGATTTACCAGTGAAATGTGCATGCTGATTAGCCACATCTTCCATGAATTTGCATGTGCTGCAGATTTAAACTGTCTATGGCATTGTATGCTTTTGGAGCTTTTAATTTTCAACACCCCAGAAAAGACCATTCTACATTTTAAACTGAAAAAAATCCATATTACTACTGTAATAAATAACACATCTATCCATAAATTGAACACTCACCCTGTCTCCTTTTATTCCAGCTGCATAAATCTAAAATAAAAAAAAAGATTTTATTAAACTAGCTTATTTACATACCTCACTGCTGATTCTTGAAATTGGTATGTTGTGTTTCTTTTATTTGTTTTCATGTGGTGCATGGCATTTAGATTTATAGATAATCTATATCACTGCATAAATGTATTTTTAGACAATTATAACATTTATTAAAAGGTACTAAGTTATCTAGTATACCTCTTTGCAAATTATCAAAATAACTATTTTACATAATGTTGATACCTGATCTAACCAAAGCTTCATTTCCGCTAGCCATACTGTATGTAAATTTAACTTTTTTAAAAATATTTCTACAAGGTTATGGCCACATGTATAGGTTTTGTAGTGATGGTCAAAATCTACTATAGGCCACATGTTTAAAAATTGTCAAGATCTGAGACTTTCTTTGTGGCCCATAGCAATTAATCAGAGCTCATTTCATATAGTGCTCTGGAGAAGTAAAAGTGTAGCTCTGATTGGCTGTTATGGGCAACAAAGCAAGTCTTAGACAGCTTTCATGCATGTCCCCCTTGGACTTGTGCTTACAGTGAAATAATCATCAAAGTTCCTCCACAGTCATGTGAAAGTCTTGAAAATACGATAAAAAGAGTCTGTTAGAGTACATTAACATACTTGGGCTCTTAAATTAGGTTTCCAACAGTTTAGAAACTCCCTTACTGCCCCCTCTGCTTCAGTGCCACTGCTCCAGCACTGTCCACACTGGCCACTCATCAGCATTATCATAGGCATATATGTTCTGCAACCATATGTTCTGCAGACATATATGTTCTCCAGCCAATCTCTAACTTTAGCAATCATGTGCCAGTGATTGGTTTACAGTCAATATAGACAGTAAGTTAATAATGTAATTTGTGAGAGGGGATTGATGGAGAGTAAGCACGCTTATATGAGTTGTTACCTTTTTATATTTTAGGACAGTGTGGGGCACTAGAAGAATTTTTAAAGCTGTTGGAAGTCCTGTTTAACTGTGTTACTTTGGCCACCCAAATGCACGTTTTCATAGTGTTTGTAAGTACATATAAGAGTTCTTTACTTACTAGGGAAAAATAACCCAGTTTATGAATCACTCAGAGCTTATTGGCTTAAACTGTCCACACTGAATTCCTTCTCAACCTGCATATAACTTTAAAGGGTGGTAACAAAGCTTTGAGGTTATAACGTGTACAGGACTTTCACTTTAAATATATGTAGTAGTATTGTAATAATCTGTTGGGACAATATGAAGATGTTAAACCTTGCACCAACACATCAGTTTTAAATCGCTTTAGAAGAGTGTAGAAAGCACAGTATGTATGAAAGTGTCTCACAGCACTTTATACGTGGAGTGTAGAAAGCACAGTATGTATGAAAGTGTCTCACAGCACTTTATACGTGGAGTGTAGAAGGCACCAGTATGTATGAAAGTGTCTCACAGCACTTTATACGTGGAGTGTAGAAGGCACCAGTATGTATGAAAGTGTCTCACAGCACTTTATACGTGGAGTGTAGAAGACACCAGTATGTATGAAACTGTCTCCCAGCACTTTATACATGGAGTGTAGAAAGTACCAGTACGTATGAAAGTGTCTCCGAGCACTTTATACGTAGAGTGTAGAAAGTACCAGTATGTATGAAAGTGTCTCACAGCATTTTATACGTAGAATGTAGAAGACACCAGTATGTATGAAACTGTCTCCCAGCACTTTATACATGGAGTGTAGAAAGTACCAGTATGTATTAAAGAGTCTCACAGCACTTTATATGTGGAGTGTAGAGGGCACCAGTATGTATGAAGATGTCTCACAGCACTTTATACGTGGAGTGTAGAAAACATCAGTATGTATGAAAGTGTCTCCCAGCACTTTATATGTGGAGTGTAGAAAGTACCAGTATGTATTAAAGTGTCTCCCAGAACTTTATATGTGGAGTGTAGAAAGTACCAGTATGTATGAAGATGTCTCACAGCACTTTATACGTGGAGTGTAGAAGACACCAGTATGTATGAAACTGTCTCCCAGTAGTTTATACATGGAGTGTAGAAAGTACCAGTATGTATGAAAGTGTCTCACAGCACTTTATAGTGGAGTGTAGAAGTCACCAGTATGTATGAAATGTCTCACAGCACTTATACGTGGAGTGTAGAAGACACCAGTATGTATGAAAGTGTCTCCAGTACTTATACGTAGAGTGTAGAAAGTACCAGTATGTAATTAAAGTGTTTCACAGCACTTTATACGTGGAGTGTAGAAAGTCACCAGTATGTATGTAGAAGATGTTCTCACAGCATTTTATACGTGAGTGTAGAAGGTCACCAGTATGTATGAAGTGTCCTCACAGGACTTTATACGTGGATGTTAGAAGGTACCAGTATATATGAAAGTGTCTCACAGTACCTTTATACGTGTAGTGTAGAAACACCAGAATGTATAAAGTGTTCCCAGCACTTTATACATGGAGTGTAGAATACCAGTATGTATTAGTGTCTCCACAGCACTTTATACGTGGAGTGTAGAAGTGTCCAGTGTGTATAAAGGTGTCTCACAGCACTTTATAGTGGGTTGTAGAAGGCACCAGTATATATGAAAGTGTCTCACAGCACTTTATACGTGGAGTGTAGAAGTCACCAGTATGTATGAAGGTGTCTCACAGCACTTTATACGTAGAGTGTAGAAAGTACCAGTATGTATGAAAGTGTCTCACAGCACTTTATACGTGGAGTGTAGAAGGCACCAGTATGTATGAAAGTGTCTCACAGGACTTTATACGTGGAGTGTAGAAGGTACCAGTATATATGAAAGTGTCTCACAGCACTTTATACGTGTAGTGTAGAAAACACCAGTATGTATGAAAGTGTCCCCCAGCACTTTATACATGGAGTGTAGAAAGTACCAGTATGTATTAGTGTCTCACAGCACTTTATACGTGGAGTGTAGAAGTCACCAGTGTGTATAAAGGTGTCTCACAGCACTTTATACGTGGAGTGTAGAAAGCACAGTATGTATGAAAGTGTCTCACAGCACTTTATACGTGGAGTGTAGAAGGCACCAGTATGTCTGAAAGTGTCTCACAGCACTTTATACGTGGAGTGTAGAAGGCACCAGTATGTATGAAACTGTCTCCCAGCACTTTATACATGGAGTGTAGAAAGTACCAGTACGTATGAAAGTGTCTCCGAGCACTTTATACGTAGAGTGTAGAAGACACCAGTATGTATGAAACTGTCTCCCAGCACTTTATACATGGAGTGTAGAAAGTACCAGTATGTATTAAAGTGTCTCACAGCACTTTATATGTGGAGTGTAGAGGGCACCAGTATGTATGAAGATGTCTCACAGCACTTTATACGTGGAGTGTAGAAAACATCAGTATGTATGAAAGTGTCTCCCAGCACTTTATATGTGGAGTGTAGAAAGTACCAGTATGTATTAAAGTGTCTCCCAGCACTTTATATGTGGAGTGTAGAAAGTACCAGTATGTATGAAGATGTCTCACAGCACTTTATACGTGGAGTGTAGAAGACACCAGTATGTATGAAACTGTCTCCCAGTAGTTTATACATGGAGTGTAGAAAGTACCAGTATGTATTAAAGTGTTTCACAGCACTTTATACGTGGAGTGTAGAAGTCACCAGTATATATGAAGATGTCTCACAGCACTTTATACGTGGAGTGTAGAAGACACCAGTATGTATGAAAGTGTCTCCCAGTACCTTATACGTAGAGTGTAGAAAGTACCAGTATGTATTAAAGTGTTTCACAGCACTTTATACGTGGAGTGTAGAAGTCACCAGTATGTATGAAGATGTCTCACAGCACTTTATACGTGGAGTGTAGAAGGTACCAGTATGTATGAAAGTGTCTCACAGGACTTTATACGTGGAGTGTAGAAGGCACCAGTATATATGAAAGTGTCTCACAGCACTTTATACGTGGAGTGTAGAAGTCACCAGTATGTATGAAGGTGTCTCACAGCACTTTATACGTAGAGTGTAGAAAGTACCAGTATGTATGAAAGTGTCTCACAGCACTTTATACGTGGAGTGTAGAAGGCACCAGTATGTATGAAAGTGTCTCACAGGACTTTATACGTGGAGTGTAGAAGGTACCAGTATATATGAAAGTGTCTCACAGCACTTTATACGTGTAGTGTAGAAAACACCAGAATGTATGAAAGTGTCTCCCAGCACTTTATACATGGAGTGTAGAAATACCAGTATGTATTAGTGTCTCACAGCACTTTATACGTGGAGTGTAGAAGTCACCAGTATGTATGAAGGTGTCTCACAGCACTTTATACGTGGCGTGTAGAAGGCACAGTATGTATGAAAGTGTCTCACAGCACTTTATACGTGGAGTGTAGAAAGTACCAGTATGTATTAAAGTGTCTCACAGCACTTTATACGTGGAGTGTAGAAGACACCAGTATGTATGAAGATGTCTCACAGTACTTTATATGTGGCATGTAGAAGGCACCAGTATGTATGAAACTGTCTCCGAGCACTTTATACATGGAGTGTAGAAAGTACCAGTACGTATGAAAGTGTCTCACAGCACTTTATACGTGGAGTGTAGAAGACACCAGTATGTATGAAGGTGTCTCCCAGCACTTTATACATGGAGTGTAGAAAGAACCAGTATGTATTAAAGTGTCTCACAGCACTTTATACGTGGAGTGTAGAAGTCACCAGTATGTATGAAGATGTCTCCCAGCACTTTATACGTGGAGTGTAGAAGACACCAGTATGTATGAAAGTGCCTCACATCACTTTATTCGTGGAGTGTATAAAGTACCACTATTTATTAGTGTCTTACAGCACTTTATACGTGGAGTGTAGAAGTCACCAGTATGTATGAAGGTGTCTCACAGCACTTTATACGTGGAGTGTAGAAGTCACCAGTATGTATGAAGCTGTCTCACAGCACTTTATACGTAGAGTGTAGAAAGTACCAGTATGTATGAAAGTGTCTCACAGTACTTTATACGTGGAGTGTAGAAGGCACCAGTATGTATGAAAGTGTCTCACAGGACTTTATACGTGGAGTGTAGAAGGCACCAGTATATATGAAAGTGTCTCACAGCACTTTATACGTGGAGTGTAGAAGGCACCAGTATATATGAAAGTGTCTCACAGCACTTTATACGTGGAGTGTAGAAGGCACCAGTATATATGAAAGTGTCTCACAGCACTTTATACCTGGAGTGTAGAAGACACCCGTATGTATGAAGATGTCTCACAGCACTTTATATGTGGCGTGTAGAAGGCACCAGTATGTATGAAAGTGTCTTACAGCACTTTATACGTGGAGTGTAGAAGGCACCAGTATGTATGAAAGTGTCTCACAGTACTTTATACGTGGAGTGTAGAAAGCACCAGTATGTATGAAGGTGTCTCACAGCACTTTATATGTGCCGTGTAGAAGGCACCAGTATGTATGAAACTGTCTCCGAGCACTTTATACATGGAGTGTAGAAAGTACCAGTATATATGAAAGTGTCTCACAGCACTTTATACGTGGAGTGTAGAAGACACCAGTATGTATGAAGGTGTCTCACAGCTCTTTATACGTGGCGTGTAGAAGGCACCAGTATTTATGACAGTGTCTCACAGCACTTTATACGTGGAGTGTAGAAGGCACCAGTATGTATGAAAGTGTATCATAGTACTTTATACATGGAGTGTAGAAGGCACCAGTATGCATGAAAGTGTCTCACAGTACTTCATACGTGGAGTGTAGAAGGCACCAGTATGTATGAAATTGTCTCACAGCACTTTATACGTGTCCCGTTCTATGGCAAAATTTGTCTCAGTCATGACAGTTTGAAATTGGTATGGATCTATTTGACAATTATTTTGTCATGAGTGGGTCCGCAGGCCCCCGCCTGGGCTGTGGGCGCACTTGTGCCGCTGCGGCCCCTCCGGCGTCCGTGAACTGTAGCGCCGCGGCCTGTGTCCCTGCCTGCGCTAGGCGTCCCTTACCTGACCTCGCTCCTGCGTCCCCGCGACTTCCCTGCCGGCCGGTGCGCGCGTCCCCCGCGCCTTAGGCGCGCGTGCCGGCTCTCTTGGATTTAAAGGGCCTATTATTGGGTAAGGCTGGTCGCTGACCCTATATAAGTTCCTTCCTTCCGATACGCCCCCGCCGGATCTTTAGTACCCTACAGCCTTTAGAGAAAGCGTTTCTTGCATCGTGTCCTGTTTACCGTGTACCGAACTGTTACAGAGAAGTGCTTGTTCCATCAGTCCAGCTTGCCCTTCCTCAGTTATATCGTCTCCGACGAAGGCCTGCAAATGGACCCCGCTAAGTTGTCTGCTATCCTGCAAAAGCCACGACCTGTTGGTCTTCGGGCCATACAACGATTTTTGGGATTCGCCAATTATTATCAGCAGTTTTTTCCCCACTTCTCTACGCTGGTGGCTCCAATCGTGGCTCTCACCAAGAAGAGGGCTAATCCTGGGTGTTGGCCACCAGCGGCCGAAAAAGCCTTCTCAGATTTGAAGATGGCCTTTTCCTCCACACCCATTTTGTCACGTCCTGATCCCGAGAAGCCTTTCTCGTTGGAGGTGGATGCCTCTTCGGTGGGTGCTGGAGCAGTTCTTACTCAGAAGGGTCCCAAGGGGAAAACCATCACCTGCGGGTTCTTCTCCAAGACTTTCTCATCGGCTGAGAGAAACTATGCTATGGAGATCGGGAGTTACTTGCTATCAAGATGGCCCTGGAGGAGTGGCGTCATCTCCTGTAGGGAGCTCGTCATCGTTTTGAGGTATACACGGATCACAAGAACCTCCAGTACCTCCAGTCAGCCCAGCACCTTAACCCTCGGCAGGCTCGTTGGTCCCTCTTTTTCTCGCGATTCCACTTCCGGATCCATTTTCGCCCAGCTGAAAAGAACATCAGGGCGGATGCCCTCTCTCGCGCTTTGGACATCACTGAAGAGGAGCCTCAGCACCAAAACATTATACCTCCTGAACGCCTGATTCAAGCGGCACCTGCTCTCCTTCAACAGATATCTCCCGGCAAGACCTACGTTCGGCCGTCGCTGCGCAGGAGGGTCCTGAATTGGGGACATTGCTCGTTGATGGCTGGACATCCTGGGGCTCGAAGATCGTTTCAGTTGATCTCTCGTTTCTATTGGTGGCCGGGTCTGGCTAAAGATACTAGAGACTTTGTGGCCGCCTGTGCTACTTGTGCCCGGGACAAGGTACCCCGCCACAGTCCTTCCGGCCTGCTGCAACCCTTGCCGACTCCCAGTATTCCGTGGTCTCATGTGGCGATGGACTTCATCACCAACCTTCCATCCTCCTCAGGTAACACCGTGATTTGGGTCATTACTGATAGGTTTTCTAAAATGTCGCACTTTGTCCCTCTGCCCAGGTTACCATCCGCACCTCGTCTCGCCTCCCTTTTCTTTATACATGTTTTCCTCCTGCACGGTCTGCCCCGGCACATCGTTTCTGATTGTGGGGTTCAGTTTGTGTCAAAGTTCTAGCGTGCACCCTGCTCTCGATTGCAGGTTAAGTTAGACTTCTCGTCTGTGTACCACCCGCAATCTAACGGCCAGGTAGAGAGGGTCAATCAGATTCTGGGCAGCTACTAACGCCACTTTGTTTCGGCTCGCCAGGATGATTGGGCCAGCCTTCTACCCTGGGCCGAATTTTCGTACAATTCGCTGGACTCGGGAGCTTCGGGCGCGTCTCCCTTCTTTGTAGTATATGGTCGGCACCCCCGCCCTCCTCTCCCTCTGCCCTCCCCCTCCGAGGTTCCCTCAGTGGATGCCATGGTTCACAAAATATCTGCCATTTGGGAGCAGACTCGGCGGTCCCTACAGCGTGCGGCTGTCCGCATGAAAACCTAGGCGGACAAGAAAAGGAGAACTGCTCCGATCTTTGCGCCAGGAGACAAGGTCTGGTTGTCCGCTAAATATGTCCGGCTGAAAATACCCAGCTACAAGCTTGGTCCACGCTTCCTGGGGCCCTTTGAAGTGCTGAGGCATATTAATCCTGTGGCCTATAAACTCCGACTCCCTCCCACCATGCGGATCCCAAATTCTTTTCATGTATCTCTTCTAAAGCCTGTCGTGCTGAACTATTTTTCCAGGAAAGTCATCCCTCCCTCTCCTGAACCGTAGCCTCCAACATATTTGCGTGCGGATATGGAGATCCTGGCTATGAAGTCGGTTAGGGGAAGACGGCATTTTCTTGTTGATTGGGAGGGATTCGGTCCGGAAGAGAGATCTAGGGAGCCGGAGGAGAACATCCTGGACCGCGGACTCGTGTTGAGGTTCCTCTAATCCAGAAAGAGGGGGAGGATTAGGGGGGGGGGGGAGGCACTGTCACGAGTGGGTCCGTAGCCCCCCGCCCGGGCTGCAGGCGCACTCGTGCCACTGCGGCCCCTCCGGCATCCGGGGACTGTAGCGCCGCGGCCCGTATCCCTGCCTGCGCTCGGCGTCCCTTACCTGACCTCGCTCCTGCGTCCCTGCGACTTTCCTGCCGGCCTGTGCGCACGTCCCCGCGTCTTAGGCGCGCGCCAGCTCTCTTAGATTTAAAGGGTCAGCGCGTCTATTATTGGGTAAAGCTGGTCGCTGACCCTATATAAGTTCCTTCCTTCCGGTACGCCTCCGCCAGTTCTTTAGTGCCCTACAGCCTTTAGAGAAAGCGTTTCTTGCACCGTGTCCTGTTTACCGTGTACCGAACCGTTACGCAGCCGTTTCTCGACCACGAACCACTGCCGCCTGTCCTGACCTCCTGCCCGTCCCCGACTACGCCTACGTCTCACGATTTTGTACCATGCACTGCCTTGGCTGCCACCGTAAGCAGGTCACGCCAGTGGAAGCGACCTGGTAGTTTCCCGCCACAGCAAGTCCATCCTGCTTTGCGGCGGGCTCTAGTGAAAACCGGATTCTACTTAGACTCCGCTCCCTGGTACGGCTTACACCATCGCTTGCGGTGGTCCAGCGGATCCACTACTAGCATCCGGGACATATGTGTATGCTTTACACCAAACATTGGTGCATATGTACGATTCTGGTGTGAGACCCACCTCTTAAACTTGGCACTTTCAAAAGTGTTGTGTCCGGTGCAGATTGCATCCAAAGTTTGGGCATACAACTGTTCATACATCTATAGAACAGGGCTACAACAGGTTTTTGGCTTAAAAAGCACAGCAGAAAAGTGTTGCAGTCCCGTTCATTCATGTTGCCCTTTGTTTTTTTGTTTAATAGTCAAATACTACTCTTTGAAATAAATACACAGCAGAGGAACAGTATGAACTGAATGGAGGCTTATACCTTTATTTATCATCATAAAAACTACTGTAAGAATGAATATATGGCAGAAGCTGCCATGCAAAATCTTAGCTTTTTTTTGTCTGTTTGATTTCTATTCTTGTCTTTTTGTGAACATTTCTGAATTATCCATTGCTACTGAACCATATTAGTCCTAAAGGAAATTATTTCTTAGATACCAAAGTAGTTGTTTGTTCACGTTTGACAAAAAAGGCAGTTTTCAGTTCATTCCCCAGCTCATCTTCAATCTTCTAGACTTAACTACTCTCTGAAGAGTTGAAGTACCAAATATAGGTGTGTAATATTTTTATCTGAAATTCATGGAAATATTGCTATAGCCATTGTTTTTCTGCAAACTCTAGATGGTGACAAGGTGATCACAGTTACAAAAGTGGTGTTCTTAATAATTAACTGAACACAGACGATCTACAATTCATATCTCCCAGTTTTCAATATTGATTTTAATTTGTACATTGGTTATTAGGTCACTGAAACAATTTATACTGAAGTAATGAGATTACCAGAAAATATTTCCTGCATTTATTTAAATGTATGTTTACAACAATTATTTTACTTGCTATGCATTTAAAAAAAAATAACAGTAAATCCAAATATATTAACATTAACTATGCATTAAATGCAAATTTGAATGCACATTTGTCTGTCATTGATTGTCTATAATCCCACTGCAAGATATGGGTGAAATCTTCAACAGATAAGTCATGCTGTTGATTTGTATCTGCTAATGGGCCAAGAATGAAATCTCTAGACATTTTATTCTTCACTGTTGTTTTATTAGATTCACCAAAAATTTTTGTGAACATTTACCCACAATAAAGAATTCTTCTTATTTATTTTCGAGAGCCATTCATACCAAGTCACTGTACACTTAGAGGAGGGATTTATGTACATATAAAACAAAAAATCTACAACAGACATTATCTATCAAGCTAGAAGTAGATTAAATAGTAAAAGGAGTTGAGGGTTGATTGGAGGGATGTGAAAATGTTTGAATAGAGGCCACAGAGAATCTTCACAGGAGATGATAAAGGCTTGTATTATCACTTTTCTTGTTTTTGGGGCTAAGAAACTATTGGATCTGAGAATTTTATTTTGGTGTGGAAGCAGCAGATGGTGTAAAAAAGAATGAAAGTTGAATGAATTCTGTTTTTACATGTTTAATTTTCGGAAAGAAGAAGGAAGATACAGCTGATAGACACTTGGTAATTTTGATAATAGAGTTGTGACATCTTGGCCAGAGATAATATAATATATCTTTCACACGGATGTACAAAATACTGTAAAATAAGATTTTATGTGAATGATATATACTTGAAACATTAATCTTAAAGAAGTTGTCTCATGGAGGAAAACTTTGTCTATATATCCGTTTAGGACCTAGCATTCAAAAAGGGGCATCCCCTCTATAAGCCAGGGCAAAGTGATACTAGCAAACTCTGATCATCCAGGATGTGGCAGAAGAAATGTCTGGATCAGTGATCCTTCTGTAGTAAGCTAATAACTGGAGCTTAAAGGGGTTGTCTCACTACATGGATTGCTTTTTATGTTAAAGATCTTGCAAAAACAAGTCACTTTGCAATATGTGTCCATTAACAGTGTCCTACCTATTCCTAGATATCCCCTCTTCTATGGGCTGCATCAGCTCCTCAGGTCGCTATAGCTACAGACCTGTTTGATCTCTTATGATAGGCTGCCAGCACTATTTGCTATAGCTATAGACCTGGCTTCTACTGCAGCCTAGTGGAAGCCAGTAAACATGCCCCTGAATTCAAAATGAAACCAAGAAAACAGGACTGAGGTAAGATGAATTAATGTAGTGAAACAACCTCTTTAAAGAAGCTGGACCCAATGATCAGCCGGCATCCATCTACAAAAATGTCTTTGTGAGATTACTCTTTTAAACTTAAAACACCCTAAAAGTTTAGCAATTAAAGTGAGCCTCACAGCTCTGAAGATGTATAAATCTCTAAAGTAACTGCACAAGACAATGTCTACACCTCAAACATTTATAAATCAGACTTTATCTTCTTTATAAACAAACATGAAATCTTTTCTTTTAAATCTAGTTTAATTAATATTTATAGGTGCAACATGAATTTTCACATAAATATGTCTGTAAGCAACTGCTATATAACATCCAAAACCTATTACTTTACTAAACAAATCTAAAATGAAATATGAAGTATGCTTTCTGCATATTTCCCGTATCTGTACCAGCCACAATAATGACAAATGGCAACTATGCACTGCAGAACATGGTTCCATCAAGATTCTGTTAAATGTTTTATGGCAAGTAATGATATTATGCTCATGAGGTAAAACATGCTATTAGATTTCCATGCCACAGAAGAGAAATTGCTTGTGTGGGAAATCATTAGGGGAAATTCCTATGATGAATGAGAATAATTACAATGTGTTTCTTTGTGGATGAAACACATTGTGTTTTAAGAATGATAACAAAGAGATAACACAACGCTACATGATTGTACAGTATACAGTGTTGTCTGAATCAGGCCATGGACATTAATTCTTTTGTTGTCAGATCCCGTTTTCAGTTAATGGTATTTGGGGCAAAAGGATCATCCATGTTACAATTTTCCATTAGTACTGCATTGTTTACTCCTAAGATGCTATAAGCATCTTACTATCAGTCTACAACAAGTACAGCTATATCATGTGCGCTTGGCTACTTATAATCAGCATATCAATGTAAGCTTTACATTTTCAGTTTTTGAGAGGAAGGGGGATTCTATCTGACTACAGTGTTTATGCAGATAACTTCATATCTACTGTATTTCTAAAACCTCAACAATGTGAGTGTTTTAATACATGTATACTCACAAAAGGAAGTCTGGATACACGTCCCGCATGGAACGCTGTGCACCAAGAAAACCCGTATCCTTCATGCGGTAAAAATGTAGCAGCTTTATTACTTTCAGTAAAACAGCAACACAGCAGTACAGCAACCAACCCCCTCACAGGTGAAGAACACAGACGCGTTTCGGATACTCTACCCTTGCTCACTGTGATGGCAGGGTTACTGCCATCTTGCTTATATGTGCTTTTAAAACCAATCACCATAATGAAATACCAGTCACATGTCATGAATGCCAATAGTGAGACACCTAAGATCTGGCTTGAAGAAACTTCACTACAAGGTATGATACTATTAATATGAATGTATACACATAAAATAAACTTGTATCGAGCCATCCAGACAATGCTAGATCTTGAAGATATGCATTTTGTTCTAATAAATATATAGCATATCCGTGCGAAAATTAAGACCTTGTGGTCTTCTTGTGCCTAGTCTGAGGATCCATTGTGCCTCTCTTTGCCTCACTAATTTTGTCCAATTGCCGCCTCGATATGGCCGTGGAATTGTGACTATGACATAATATCTTAGATTGTTAATATCGCCATTATGTTCCTCTAAAAAATTTTAGCAGCCCCCGATAATTGACCTGGTCCCTTTTTAATGCTCGCTATATGTTCCATGATGCGGGTTTTTGCTTTTCGGATCGTAATGCCTACATATTTCTTTTCACAGATAGTACATTTTATAATGTATATGGAATGATGACTGTTACAATTGGTAAAGTGTCGAATATCATATACCCATTTTTTGTCTGTATCCGTGAAGGTGGTGATCTTAAATGCTACGTTACATGCGTTGCAGCGACCACCTCCACATTTGAAGAACCCTTTTTGGGATAACCAGATCTTATTGGATCCGGTTTGATTGGGTATGTACGTACTCGGGGATATGATATTCCCCAGGGTTTTCCCTCTTTTTGGAACCACCTGCACCCCTTTGGCCATAATACTATCTAATTTCTCATCTTGACAAAAGATGTTTAAATTTCTTTTAAATATGGTTTTGATTTGATTAAAATTTTTACTGTACTTGGTAGAAAAAGTAATTTTAGCTTTGGAGTGTTCCTGTTCGTCTCTTTTGCTTGCTGTGGTCAACAATGATTTTTGTCTCATAAAACTAACTTTACATTTAGCCTTATCGATATCTCTTATTTTATACCCTCTTTGTTCTAGTCTTGTTGTAATTGACTTTTCTACTTTTTTATAATCCTCATCGAGTGTGCATGTTCTTCTTGCCCTTATGAACTCCCCATAAGGGATTGCTTTAATAGTATTGACTGAGAGGTAAATGTTCGCCCTAAGAATTGAATTACCCGAATTGGGTTTACTATTAAGTGTGATAGTGATTTTGCCCGTTTCAACTTGCCCCCTGAATTGTATATCCAGGAACGGAATATTGGTTTTGTCCCAATGGCCTGTAAACCATAAATTAAACGGATTCTGATTAATGTATTGAAGAAAGGACTGTATGAGCGCTACATCGTGACCCCATATTATCAAGTGGTCATCGATGTAGCGCCCATACCAAACAATACAATCAACAAAGGGGTTGTTGATGTTATAATTAGCATGATGCTCCCACCTTGCCATGGTTAAATTGGCCAGGGATGGCGAATAAGTTGCCCCAATGGGCGCCCCCACTAACTGGATGTAATCAAACCGGATCCAATAAGATCTGGTTATCCCAAAAAGGGTTCTTCAAATATGGAGGTGGTCGCTGCAACGCATGTAACGTAGCATTTAAGACCACCACATTCACGGATACAGACAAAAAATGGGTATATGAAATTCGACACTTTACCATAATATTAACAATCTAAGATATTATGTCATAGACACAAGTCCACGGCCATATCGAGGCGGCAATTGGACAAAATTAGTGAGGCAAAGAGAGGCACAATGGATCCTCAGACTAGGCACCAGAAGACCACAAGGTCTAAATTTTCGCACGGATATGCTATATATTTATTAGAACAAAATGCATATCTTCAAGATCTAGCATTGTCCGGATGGCTCGATACAAGTTTCTTTTATGTGTATACATTCATTTTAATAGTATCATACCTTGTAGTGAAGTTTATCCAGGCCAGATCTTAGGTGTCTCCTTATTGGCATTCATGACATGTGACTGGTATTTCATTATGGTGATTGGTTTTAAAAGCACATATAAGTAAGATGGCAGTAACCCTGCCATCACAGTGAGCAGTGAGCACAGTGAGAGTACCCGAAACGCGTCTGTGTTCTTCACCTGTGAGGGGGTTGGTTGCTGTACTGCTGTGTTGCTGTTTTACTGGAAGTAATAAAGCTGCTACATTTTTACTGCATGAAGGATACGGGTTCTCTTGGTGCACAGCGTTCCGTGCGGGACGTGTATCCAGACTTCCGTTTGTGAGTATACGTACATCCGCCTGGTCGGCGGTAAATTCAGAGCGGATTACAGCGGCTTGTGGTTACACGAAGCAATAGAAGTGAGAAGTCCATAGAGGTGAGCCGTATTTTTGTATTTGCTATTCAGCTGTTTTAATACATGGATGTGATTATCACCATTGACTTTAATGGTAAGGTTGAATTCGGCAAAACTGCAGTGAAAGTTTACATGTTGAAAATTTTGCTGCAGAAACTGCAAATCTGCAAAAAAAATCACGAATATGGATTTTGAATATCTTGATTTTTTTATTTTACATTATTTTTTCAGCTTGAAAGAGCTTTATTGAACAAGAAATATCAAAAAAAGGAAGCATAATAACATCTTATCTAAATTAAAATTGTGCAAAACCAAAACAAAGGCCTATTTTACATTATTATTAATTAAAAATTAATAATAATCTATATTATTATTATTATTATTATTATTATTATTATTATTAAAAATATACAGTGGCAAATTCACAACAAATTCACACGACTTGGTGTTATAAATTACACCACTGTGTAAGTATTAATGTACAATGGCTGGGTTAGACTGGACAAACAGAGAACCAGAGAATCCTCTAGTGGGCTAAGTCTTTAGTTTTTTCATCAGGGGTGATGCTGAAGGAGTGGCATTGTGGGGACCTCCTTACCGACATGAAACTTTTCTGACAATATACATTTTTTTCTATACCTTTGTATTATTATGACCTTGCAATACTTGTAATTTTGTTCTTACATCTTTCCTATAGTTAATTGCATAAAGATGTTTATATATGCCCCATGTGGCATGTTATTGTAGATAGGACTTAAGAATCCACCCATAGTTTTTCAACGCCATATGTATGTGAACCATATATTCATTGACCTTTTCAGCAAGGACAATATCATAAGGTCGTTATTTTCTCAGCACCACTGTTGTTGCCCTTTGGCATACTATACTATACAAAGGTCATTTGTTGTTATTTAGAGTTTTATCCAGTTAATCCTACATGACTTGTATAAGTACTTCTTATATTCTGTAAACCAATCTTTTTATATGTTACCCTTTATACTTTCTATATACAATTATTTCATGTAGTCATTTAAGCATATTTTAATATACTGATAGTACTATACAATTTTTTATCTATTTAATAAAGGGATTGATCTACTTGCTTTGGAGTGTATTTTGGAGCTATTATTCTACTACTTTCGCACAGACAGACATTGTTTTGAATGCCCTATATATTTTTTTGCATAGTATAGGTACCAGTAATGCTACATATTAGAAGTATACAGGGATGATATAATTGAATTACGAAATTATATATCTGTATCTGTTTTTTTTATATATGCTACTTTCTTCTACTGATGATGTATTTCCTGCATATTTCTTAAATAAACTTAATTTTGGTTTAAAAAAATAAAAAAATAAGTATACATATGTAGCAGAGTAGAGATTGACCGTGATATCACAGCTTTTCTTGTTATCTGCGCTGATCTGTAAACAAAGGTCATTGAAATGCATTGAAAAAAGGTGAGATAACATTCTGTGCCGTGATATCACGTGCAATATCTGTTCTGTTTATGTCTGATACATCTGAATATTAATACTGTATGTGTTATTAGTTCAATCCATGTAGTCTTACATGCTATATACAGTACCACTAAAACACAATATTACCACATAAATAACTGGTAGCACAATAAACTTGTATCTACTTCTAAGCTTTCATCATTCATGCTTCCACTATTCCTGATGTAGTAATTTAATCATTACCATTAATAACTACATAGCATTCTCATTTTATGATGCTTTCAGTTTTTAGGACATCTTCAACACATTATAGTTCAATGCAACTGGATAGCAAAAGTGTTAAATATTTTTCACAGTAAGCCAACAAAGAATAAGTAAAAAGCAGCAATTGCTACTAATATATGCTTATATAAAGACAAAGGGCGACATGTATGAACGGGCTTTACGCCTGTTTTCTGGCGTACACTGCGCCTCCCAGCCCGAATCCCGCTGTCGGACGCAGCGTTCGCCACTTTCGGTTGGGGTCCGCATGAAGGGCGGGCAGGGGGTGGGCAGTGGACGTGGTGGGGCCGGTGTAGGCTTCCGGGGGGGACGCGGCGCCCCGGGTATACCGAGGCATGTACCATCGCGGCTCGCCAAATCGCGCGCTCGGCCAGCTCCGACAAGCAGACCAGGTTTTTTTTGGTCTAAAATCCTCCGGCAGAGGCGAAGTGAAGCAGGATCCGAACATGCGAGGAGCGGGTCGAAGATCGCGACAGAAATCTCGGCGCTCCGCTCCGTGCAGCAGAGAAATGAATAGAAAAAATCGCCTTTATAAAGGGGGAAAACAGTGTCAGAAAGAGCTGAAACGTAAAAAATAACACATAATAAAAAAAAACATCACTTTTCCAAACTCTAGAACGGCGCAATATCAACAATATCAACTGCCGGGAAAGACAGTAATTCAAAATCTGAAACCTATTCTCATTGGTCGGCAGAAACCGGCCAATCAGAATTGGAGCGACAGTGAACCATTAAAAGCATGGGGAAGAATTGACCAATCAAATCCCCGGCGGGATAATTCAAAATACAGTAAAAATGGCGAAAAGAGCTGCTTGGCTGAGCTAGCGGGGTCTCGGCTAGCTCAGCCAATCAGAAAAAGGAGCGACAAAGCCCCATTCTAGCCTATGGAGAAGTTAGACCAATCAGAATCCAGGGCGGGAAAATTCAAATACAGTAAAAAGCGAAAAGAGCTTGTTGCTGAGCTAGTGGGGTCTCGGCTAGCTCAGCCAATCAAATAGGAGCGACAAAGTCCCATTTTTAGCCTAGGGAGAAGTGTAGACCAATCAAAATCCAGGGCGGGTAATTCAAAATACAGTAAAAAGACAGAAAAAGGTTTATTGGCTGAGCTAGCGGGGTCTCGGCTAGCTCAGCCAATCAGAGATCGAGCTACTTCTCCCATTATACTCTATGGAGGATGAGCGCACTCAAATCTCAGCGCCGCCCGGCATGAAGTATTAATCAACAAATTATTTTTATACAGTGTAAAACATTCTCAGATCAAGACCAGAACTCTTCTTTTAAAATAAAGCAGTTAAAACCCGAACAACGCGTTCGGCGCCGAGCCCGGCGCTACATAGGGAATTGCCATAGAGAGAATTTCCGGAAAGACAGTAATTCAAATTTGTAAACTATTCTCATTGGTCGGGATAACCAGCCAATCAAGAAAGGAGCGACAATGTCCATTAGAGCCTATGGGGGAGAATTGACCAATCAGAATAGGAGCGAAAAGTGGCCCATTCTATCTATGGGAAAAATGGACCAATCATATCAAAAAGGGGGGACAGTTCAAAATACAGTAAAAAAAGGGAAAACGAGCAGATTGGTTGAAGCAGCGGGGCTCGTCCAGCTTAGCCAATCAGAGCGCGAGCTGCTTTCTCATAGAGTTCTATGGGGAATCGGAAATTTAAAAGAGGCGCCGTAATTTGGACCAATGGGAGAGCGAGCAACGCTCCTATGGGTTTTTCTAATGCAATCTGGTATAAAACTGTACCTGGCTTAAATCAAAATTATAACACTACAGAAGTTGTGCCGATGTGTATATAAAAGGAATACAATATGTGGCTAACGAAATAAAAATTTGAAATCAAGAAAATCATGCTTTTCTTATTTTCGATGCACCCATACTATTGATCCTTGGCTAACGAAAATAAAGAAATAAACATATTTTATGGTCTTTTTTTTTTTTTCGTTAGCCACATATTAGTATTCGTTGAATATACACATCGGCATAACTTCTGTAGTGTTATAATTTTATTTCAGACATGTACAGTTCTTATACCAATTGCATTAGAAAACCCATAGGAGCACCCCGCTCTCCCATTGGTCCAAATTTCGGCGCCTCTTTTAAATTTTGATTCCCCATAGAATTTTATGAGAAAAACAGCTCGCGCTCTGATTGGCTAAGCTGGACGAGCCCCCGCTGCTTCAACCAATCAGCTCGTTCTGCCTTTTACTGTATTTATGAACTGTCCGCCTTGAATATGATTGGTCCATTTTTCTCCATAGGATAGAATGGGCCACTGTCGCTCCTATTCTTGATTGGTCAATTCTCCTCCATAGGCTCTAATGGGACATTGCGCTCCATTCTGATTGGCTGGTTTATGCCGACCAAGAGAATGCTTTACAAATTGAATTACTGTCCCTTTCCCGGCAATTCCTCTATGGCAATTCCCTATGTAGTGGCCCGGGCCCCGGCGACTAACGCGTTGTTCGGGTTTTTAACTGCTTTATTTTTAAAGAAGGTTCGGGGTCTTTATCTGAGAAGTTTTTTCACTGTAAAAAAAATTAATTTGTTGATTAATACTTGATGCCGCGCGGCGCTGAGCGCCGAGATTTGAGTGCCTCATCTCTCCCCTAGAGTATAATGGGAGAAGTAGCTCGCGCTCTGATTGGCTGAGCTAGCCGAGACCCCGCTAGCTCAGCCAATAAGCTCTTTTTACTGTATTTTGAATTATCCCGCCCTGGATTCTGATTGGTCTACACTTCTCCATAGGCTAGAATGGGACTTTGTCGCTCCTATTCTGATTGGCTGAGATAGCCAAGCCCCCATTATCTCAGCCAATCAGCTGTTTTTAGCATTTTTACTGTATTTTGAACAGTCCCGCCGTGGATTCTGATTGGTGTAAACTTCCCCATAGGCTATAATGGGACTTTGTCGCTCGTATTCTGATTGGTCTAAACTTCTCCATAGCCTAGAATGGGACTTTGTCGCTCCTATTCTCATTGGCTGAGATAGCCAAGCCCCCGTTATCTCAGCCAATCAGCTGTTTTTAGCATTTTTACTGTATTTTGAACAGTCCCGCCATGGATTCTGATTGGTCAATCCTGCCCCATAGGTTTTAATAGTTCAGTGTCGCTCCTATTCTGATTGGCCGGTTTCTGGCGACCAATGAGAATAGGTTTCAGAAATTGAAATACTGTATTTCCCGGCCATTTCCAATATCCTAATTCTTGACTTAGGATATTGGAAAGTGATTTTGTTTTATGTAATTTTTTTTTTTAATGTTTCAGCTCTTTTCCTGAGAATGTAGAACGCCTTTATAAAGGTGATTTTCCATTTATACTCCGCACCGACATGTGGAATGATTTCTCGCCGCTCCAGCCTGTCTCGCATCGGAACAGATTTTCGGCGCAGCCCTGCACGGCGCCTAAGTCCCGCACTGCGCCCCACACACTGGCGAGGCGCGGCAGACTTTTCCCCGCATGTATGAGAGCACTTCCTCGGACGGCGAATCTTCGGCGCAGCGCCGCATAGCGCCCATGTCCCCGCTCTGTGCCCCACACACTGGCGAGGCGCAGCGGACTTTTCCCCGCATGTATGATCGCACTATCTCCGGCGGACAATCTCAGACGCAGCGCCGAACTTCGCCTCATTCCCGCACTGCGCCCGAGGCGCGGCGGACTTTACATGATATGTATGAGCGCGGCCCGTCCCCGACATAAATCAGGCGCAGATTCCCGGCGGAAAACGGCGCCTCGACCCGGCGAGATTCATACATGTCGCCCAAAGTTTAACAAAGTAGACCTGCACAATGAAGCTGTATGGAACAAGTTGACTTTTCTTTGAATTGCTGTGGCACAAAAATTAAGACAAGGAAGAGACATAATGATATGCAGTAACATAAGGGACTGCTATCATGCTGGTGTCACCAGAGAGTAGCTAGGCACAACTTAAAAGACCAGCAGTAGGATACTATCACTTAACCTTATAGCTCACAGTAGTGGCATTTATTGCCTGACACCGTAAATCTCCATTGTGCTATGGATTAGTATTTAGCTCTGTCAAGTAATTTCAAATATATATATATAGTATTTTATGTTTATGAACACAAGTTGAAATCATAGATAGATGATAGATAGAAAATTGTCTGAGCTTGTTGTATTTTCATATGTAATTTTAGAATCTTACAGCCATATGAAAAAACACAATTAATTGGGGATACTTTTCTCAATCAGCATCATTCTCTTTTCATACCTATTTCTTTCCTTACCCACCTCATGTCCCATTGTGCTGTATTTTTTTCTCACCTGTCTTCCTGAACCAATATAAAGAATCAGATGCAGAGCATCTCTATAACAATAACTGAATAATGAGTAGTTTGATCTGTCCCTGTGGAGCAATTAAAACTCTGTGGCAGATCTGTGCATTGAGCCCATGAAATCTTTGCCTTAATTAACTCCGGGACTGTCTGAAATTACTCTCAACAGGAATTCTGTGGACAGAGATTTTCAACGAGAACTAACATTATAGACCACATGAATTCTTATAAGGAAATCAATAATTAAGGATATCAGAAAATGAGTATTTTTTAAATAATAAAAACATTTCAGCAAATGCAAAAATGTGCTGTATATTTAAAACAAAATAAAGAATTTGCTAATAAGCACCAAGAAATATTTTAATAGAAAGTACCAGTTGATGGATGGTACTAAACAGACAAAGGTCGAAAAACAGATGTAGATGGGTCAGATGGGATTTTATGTTGTCACATCTGTTGCAGAAATTAACCATGATGTATTAAGTTTAGAATCCACAGCCAGTATGATATTTTTTAACCACACCTGCAACATATAAATAAGTTTACAAATGTATTTGGCATACACAAACCAATAATAATTATCAGTAATAATAACAACAATAGTGATGACAGTAAACTTACTGACTCTGTAGAAAAGGAAACTACATTATGAATTAAACAGTACTCAAATGAACCAAAAAGTGGTCATATAATCTGAGCTGGTTGAATAAAACAATATCTGTTTTCTGGGAGGGAAGAAAGAAAAGGGAATACTTGTTTTTAATGATATGTGGGAAATTAAAGAGTTGTTCTGGATCCCAACATTATTCATTTGTCCATCAGGGTATAAGTAAAAATAGAAGCTAATCACAGGCCACAACGTCATGTGCACGTGACCTCTCTGGCCTGTAACTGGCTGCAGCTGTCACGGAAATGAAGTCCGTTTGCTGCTTCAGCAAGGGTAAATGTACAGGAAGCCTGGGGTGAAGGAGACCATGCAGGAGGGAAGGATGAGTCTTAGCTTCTATTTTCACTCATACCATAATGAGCAATGTTAGGGTCCGGAACACTCCTTTAATATTACAAAATATTGTAAAAGAGATTTTCTTATGAAGGGTAATGGTCATCATGTGTCTTGCTTCTTAATGTTGGCTTCTAGTGATACCTGAGAAATTCATACAACCGTAGGTGTAACTACAGCCATAGCAAACAGTCCAAGACACACAAAGTCCAGCTCACCTGAATGAATAATTGATTGTGGACAGCCAGCAGGTGCACGGGTCTGGCTGGGAGGCACCAGCCTGTGAACTAGAGACAAGAAGTCCGCATGGATGGCGGAAAAGATCCAGCACCGTTGGATAAATAAAATATTCTTCTTTATTGTATCAAATCGTTAAAATCCAGACACGACAGACAGAGTCAACGCATTTCGGGTAAACACCCTTAATCATGACCCTTATTTATCCAACGGTGCTGGATCTTTTCCGCCATCCATGCGGACTTCTTGTCTCTAGTTGTCTCTCTTCTTGTCTCTCAGCCATAGCAGCCATAACAGCTGCTATGGGGCCGCGTTGTGCACCGTGACAATAATATTTTGTAGGCAGTGATAGAAATATTGAAAGAGGGATACGTTTGGAAGGCCGAATTAAAAAACTAGATTTGGAAAGGATTTTAGAGTGTTTTGAATGTAAAGGGAGTCCAAAGAAGTTTCACCAGCCATGTGCAATTAAGGTAAGTGTAGGTATGGGTTCCAACATCACAGTATATCTAAAGATAGGTCTTTCTGTTTAATATACAGTGTACAAACTTATAGGAAATATTTGTGAGATCCAAACTTTTAAAAGATCTGAAAGAGAGCGTAAAGCAGGGAAGGTATCGGAGCTTTAATTATGGTAGCTTTGTGGTGATTAGTTACTAAAAATGGTGTGAAGGATTCTTGTTCAATCTGAACACAGCCCAAGTTCCTCGCATCATGCCAAAGGTGGTATCAGCTAGAATTGCTAAATTACAAAACTACACGGTCCAAACGAATAATTGTTGAATTGGAAGATATTGTGTGTGTCCACATATTTTCAACATCATTAGAGCCCTTCTGGGAATTTTTTTCGGAAGGTGGCTGGATACTAATGAGTATCATCTATATAGTTTGGTATCATATCTAGAGATGGGCGAATTAATGCTAACGAAGTGGAATTCGTTTAGAATTTCAGGAAAACTTCGGTTCTGAACGAAGTCAAAGTTTTTTTTTTTTTTGATAAAATGGCTGCGAGCACATGGCGTTACATGGGGCAAAGCACTCTGGGAGGAAGAAGGGCATAGCCTGCATGACATGTGCAGAGATGAACCCAAATCAGATTCTTTGACGTCACCGCACTATATTAGACCGGGCGCGACGCTGGGAGCTCCCACTCCTCTAACTGTACTGCTCATGGAAGGTGCTGCTGCGGCAGATTGTGATAGCTCTTACTGAACAACTGATTTTTATAAAGCGTTTTTTGTGGGGTTTTCTCAGCTTGTCTCAGAGACTGCTTCTCTTAATGTTTATTTCTGATTTTTTTGGGGGATTGGATCTGAAGTCCAGTGTGCATACACTGCAGCTACATATACATTTTATTGCTATCTGCTCCAGCACATTGAATATCCAAGGGGGATCTAAGCCAGTTCCTGTTGTATTTATTTAAAGAAACAGCGTTTTACAAAACAAAAAACCACTTCATTTTTGGCTGCTCAATTCTTTTGCGCAATTTTTCATCCAGGGGTTAATTAAGCGTTGTTTTTTCTGCTGTGGTGACTCCAAAAACCGTTTTTTCACCACCAAAAATACAATATTCCCGTAGCCTAATTCACAGCGAAGGGTTTAAATTTCAATTTTTTCTCTTGTTGTGTAGCGTAGAAAAAACACATTTGTAACCCCGCATACAAAGCTCGTAGTTGGTGGTTGCCAATTGTTTGGGCGCAATTTACATCCAGGGGTTTTAAATTTAAACGTTGGTTTTCTGCTGTGGTGACAAAAATAAACCGTTCTTTTTCACCCCCAAAAAATTTAAAATTTTTTTCTGTAGCTTTAATTCACAAGCGAAGGTTAAATTAAAATTTTTTTCCCCTTGTTGGTAGCGAAGGGAAAACACGCAATTGAAAACACGCCTACAAACCTTATTTTTGGGGGTTTTGTAATTCTTTTGCACAATTTCACCCGGGGGGTTAAATTTAAAAGGCGTTGTTCTGCTGCTGGGGTGACTAAAAAAACCCGTTTATTTCACCCCCCAAAAAAAAACTTTTTTTTCCCTTTTGCAAAATTTCAAAAAGGGGAAGGGGTTAATTAAAATTTTTTCCCTTTTATTTTAGCGTAAAAAACTTCCCATTGAAAAACAGGGGCTAACAAAGTTTGTAGTTTGGGGGCGGGCCTAATTCTTTTACGGCAATTTAACCGGGGGTTTTAAAATTAAGCGCCCTTTTTTTTTCTGCATTGTACTCAGTAAAGAAACTTTTTTTTTTCACCCCCAGAAGAAATTCTTTTGAATAATTATATCCAAAGGGTTTAAATTAAGCCCGGGTTGGGGGGGGGTTTTTTTTCCCAAATCAGAAAAATAACAAGGTTTTTTAAAAGGCACATAAAAGGGTAAATTTTTCCCCTCCCCCAGTTGTGGAGGCAATTTATATCCAAGTGTTCCCCAAAGCTTTTAGGGGGTTTCATTTGGGTCAAAATACAGGGTGTGTAGTTATAAATAAAAGATATTTTTCTTTAAAACAGTGTTTTTACATTTTAGAAAAAAAAACAGTATGTCAGACAGAGAGGTGGCAGGTTTCTTCCCCTTGCGGGGTGGCAGAGGCCCAAAACTTTAAAGGCCCAGGTCGCAGCACGAAAAGGGGAAAGTCGCGGGTGGGGGTCACCGGTTAGGCCACAAACTCCCCACTGTAATTTAGCGGTGTGCCTGACTAGAACCCAAGGGTTTTTGTTTGGGTTTGGGGACTAGGTACCCACTTCCCCCCAGATGACTTCTGAAAAACCCCACCCAAAGGATTTGGGGGGGAACGTCGACACAACCCTTAGTTGGCAGGGCCCCGGGGGGAGGGGTTTTAACGGGCCCTAAACCTGTCCTCAACCCCGCCTCTGTCCAACGGTTCCCCCCCCACCAAAGTTTTCCAAAATTTTTTGGGGGTCTGGGGTTTTGCCCCACCAAAATAGCGGGGTGAAAAATTTGAGGAGGGCAGCCCTTGGGCTGCTACTTGGCAGCGAAAAAATTTGGGGCCCAAATACCCCTTTGCTTTTTAAAATAGGGGGGAAAAGTATAGATGTTGAGAGTGGAGGGGGAGGTATGTTGTGGGGGGTCGCCTCTCCCATACCAAGGGGAACCGGTAAATGAGGACAGCAAGTGAAAATGAAACACAAATAGTTTGATGATGTACCCGACCGCACTTGGGGAAGGCCGGGTTAAAAAGGGGCAAGGGCTTAAATCCATCGTAAAGAGAAAAAGGGAAAATCAGCTTGCCCGTCAGGACCCCGGCACAGCACCCAAAGTGGGTTGTGGGGCCGTAGGTCAAAGGATACCCAGCAGTTTTGAGGTGGGACCCCAACCCGGGCGGAGTAAAAAAACCCGCTTCGGAGGCCCAAAAGAAAGTAGGGGCCCACAGGGGCCCCCAGCGAGGCCGTTAGGGGCGGCAAGAGTCACCCCAGTGCGGAGAAGTTGGCCGGGAAAATTTCCCTTTAACCCCCCCCCCCCCCCCCCCCCCCCCGGGGGTCGAGGGGCAGTTCTTTCCCTTGGCACCGGAGGAGGGGAAAAAGCGTATATTTTAGAATATTTTTGGGCGAAAGTGAAGCGTGGACGGGAAAAGCTAACTTTGGCACCACGGCCCTGCGTCAAAACACCATTGCAGCGTCCCCTTTCCCCGGTGGTCAGATGTGGGGGGTCCATGCTCCCGCCCCCACCCCAACGTTTGCAAATGGGGGGGGCCCAGGGGGCCCGCATGCCTTTTGGCGCCAGTAAGGTTTCCACCCCTTTTGAAGAAGGGAGTTTCTCTTTTGACATCATTCCCGGTCCAGATGCCCCTGCTCTCACCCCTTATTTTTGGCGTTTGAAAGTGGGTTCAGTAAAGGTGATTGAAAATTGGATTGAAAGGACAACAGTATGCGCCCCAACCATCCAAAGGGTGCAGCAGCTGACCGTGTTTTCCTGTCCAAGTTTTTGGGTTTACTGAGTCCCCCCCTTTTTAAAAAAATGGGGGAAACCCCTGCACCGATGGGAGATCTAATGGTTTGGTGGGAGCTGAGATGGAGAGTTCCAAGTCGTTTTTTCCCTTTTCCAAAAAACCCCCCCGCCCAAAAAGGGGTTCCAGAAACTTATAAATATGTAGAACAAAAGGGGGGCCCAGTCCTTGACCCTTATGGGTTTTTTCCCAAGGTGCACGGCAGCGCGGACGTCTGGGTGTAATTTCGGTCAGGGCCCTGTAATGTCCTTTGGGGGCCCCCATGGGTGAATGTGCTTCCGGGCCCAGGCCCCCCAAACCCCAACCCCTTTGGACGGGAAAGACCCCGCTTTTTTCCTCCCCCGTTGTAAAACTTGGCGGCCCCGCACCAAAACTTTTTTCCCCCCTCCTCCTACCCCCAAACCACCACCACCTTCTTACCCTCCAAAGTACTGCTCCATCATTACCACAGAGTTGGGCACGCGGTGTCCACGCATTCTACACCTGGCTTGCCTCGGCGAACGAAGTCACTCTGGAGAGGAACTACTCCGCGTCATGCAACAGAAATAGATGTGTGGCTTCTCCAGAGCCAACTGCAAAATCGGTAACCATGGTGACGGGACCAAATGGGAGGAACATGGTGTCCGTGCTGCACCGAGGAGGGATGGTCCCATGCGCCATGCTGGCGCACGTGTTCATTCTGGTTGTGAAAAGGTTCCTGAAGGTCTTCCACCGATCTTCAGAAAAGATTCTGAAAATGGGCCAGGGAAACTGTGCATGAACTTCATCCTTTCCTTACAAAGACAGAGAGGAACACCCTACTCGAGTTGCAGCGGCAGAGAGGGCATCCCCAAACCACATTATGATATGCGATGTTTTTCCACCCGTTGGAATTCCAGCCTTTGCACATGTTGGACGACTTGTATGAAACAGAGGAAAAGGCCATTAACGTTTTTTGTTGATCCAGGCTGACAGGGAGTACTCCTGTGTAACTATGATGTCAGCCAGTGGCAGTCATGCGTGACACCTTGCCGTTGTTAAGGCCATTCGAGGACGGCACATTATTTGTCAGTCGCCAGGATCGGGATGAATAATAAAGTCATCATTCCACTGCTTCTTGTCCTGGATCTGATGCTGAAAAATCTGTCTGGGCAGGTGACTGGAGACGTGGCGACTACATTTCTTCGCGGGCCACATGATGTCCGGTTGGACTTGAAATGGAAGGAGGAGGAGGTGGGAGGACATTGGGAGCTGAAAGCATTGTCTGGTGAAATGAGTGGATTTCTACCCCAGGTGAGCAAGGAGGAGGAGGAGCAGGAGCTGCTGGGAGGTGATGGAGATGAGGAAGACGAGGCAGATGACCGCAATGCACTGTGGCAGTATACAGTGGAGATGGAGGCAGGGAGCCCCTCGGAGGTCACTTGTGCAGATGGCCCGCCAACATGCTTGATTTGCCTGCTACGTGTCAGCCGAATAGTTCAGCATCCGGCAGAGGGATGGACTTCTGGCTCTCCACCCTTTTGGACCTCGCTAACGGTTACAAAATGAGGAGCCTTTTTCCCAGCTATTGAGAGGAGGACATACCAATTACTATAGGGGAAAATCCTCGTAGTCTGTTGGCCCGCTGCCTATGTGCGGCATCGTCCCTCCTCTGACAGGTCTGACCGGGGGGTTTCTTCTGCGCTCACAATACTACTGGCCGCGGCTGCCGGGGGAAGGTGGGGGCGGTCGGAGCAGGTACCAGCTCCAGCAGCAGCGAACAAGTCTGGAGGGCACTGATTAGCAGCTTCCTTCACCCGACTAGTGAGGAGTTGGTGTTGCCAAGCAGCAGAACGCAGCAGGACCTTGGACATGCAGAACCCTGAACCAACAGGTGGTGGCCTACTTGGACAGCACTCTTGCTACCCCAGTAGAAATCCACTGGGACTCTGGGAAGCAAAACTGAATGTGTGGCCGAAAACTTGCCGAGTTTGCAGGGAGAAGCTGTCCTGCCCGGCCAGTGTGTGGCTTCAGGAGCGGGTGTTCAGTGCAGCGGGGGCCATTGTTACCCCAAGGAAACTTCTATCTGTGTTTAGTAATGAGACTGGATGGCAATTATCTGGATTAACTGGCGATTTACCTGGTTTGGGGATGGTTATTATGTCAGCAGTAAATAGCTCTTGTGGGGGGAAGAAGTGGAAGCAATTTAATTGAACAAATTACAGTAGATGTGGAGATGTGGGGGGGGGGGGGTCTTTAAAAAATTTGCTTGAAAGGCCGTCTTGACTTTGGACTTTATAATGCCTTGCAGCACCTGCTTTTTTCATAGGTGCAGATGAGAGAAAAGAGAATGGAAAGCATTTGTGCTTTAACCTTTTAGCATTTGAGGCAAGTAAGTTTGTCTCTTGAACGCAGAGAATGTCACACTTAGACCTAACCACATCTCACCAAAGAAGAGATCCTTTAAAGAGGAGCTTAAACCTTTAACATTATAAGATTCAATCTTTTATTTATTGTTTTCTTTGAAACAATTGTACCTGCTAAATTCAGGTCTTTCTGTAGCTCTCCACAGAAGGGCTTTGGCTGTTGGACAACTCTGCTATTAATTATTATCTGGAATCTTGTGGAGAGTATTTGGTTGTGACTGATTTATTGTGAAATTATGTTCTTTCCACTTTCCGATTATGGCCTCAACAGTGCTCACAGGAACCTTCAGTACTTTAGAAATTCTTCTGAAATCAATGCCATTAGTATGTTTTGCAACAATAAGGTGGTGAAGGTCTTGAGACAGCGCACTGGTTTTACCCAAAAAATTGACCCAATTTTAAAGAAGTATAAAAATTGATAGGAACATATTACAATTACTCAAAAAGATGCAAATGATTTGCATTTTCAAGTGTTAAAAGTCTTATTCACGTGTGGTTCCTTCCCTACTAGCTGCTGCAGGTTTCATCATGACTGTATATGCCAGAGTGATCCATTTGGCAGAGGGATCATATACTATATGTATTGCCTCTTGAATGATTTTCCTCGTAAAATGAAACTGACTGCAAATGGAGCAATGTGTATTGAACACCAGCAGGTGTCTCACTCTTGATAGATATAAAAACTGTGACACTTTTTCTAGAGATAGTAACCAAATCTCCTTAAAGTGGTTTTCTCATTAGGTTAATTCACAGAACCTGCTCTTCACAGATAGCTTTAGGCTCCCATTTCCTGTTCAGGCTGTATGTGGTTCTACAGCAGCGACCGACATTTCAGCTTTGCTACTACCTGCTTACTCTGACAGAGGGTCATTGGTAATGAATGGGGTTTTAACAGCAGGGTACATGGCTACAGAGCACATCATCATCACCATCTGCTGCTAGACTAGAGAAAGGTGTCAGCAATTCAACAACCTTTCTATAAACAAGCTGGAGATAAAAAATGCTCTAGCTCTTAAATGAATCTTAATCTTTGCCTACATGTTCAACCTAATCAATGTGATGGGACTATTCCATTAAGAAAGAAATCACTCAGACTCCCACACAGGGTAAATCACATTTCTACATGCATTTCTACTTTTTTCTGCCAAGAGGTTGTAATGCTTTCACAAATATTTGGCACACCTTGCCTTTATAATAAGGCTCAATATTTCATCTAATTCATTACACCAGCTACTACTCACAGCATAGCACAGTTACATAGAAGTACTCTAATCTTTCCCTTTCAGTTATAAAATGCATTAATTCATAACAATCTTAGTCAAACTACAGATAAAGCAAAACTAAACCTGACAGGTGACCATAATATCACAAATTACATAAATCTATTGTGATCAAAAGATCTGTCTATGGGATACAGGTTGGCGCTGCCATGATATTATGACACCTAGGGCACATTTATATGACTAATTTGGATATTGATTCTGGTCTGGATTCAGTACTGATTCACCTTAGAATCAGCTTCCAAATATGACTAACTAATCTTGCATTGTTTCTAATGGAAAATCCATGTTGCTGTGCACACAAATCTGATTTTCATTGCCGCTGGTTTCTCCTCCTCATATTATAGTATGTAGGAGGCTGAAAATACGTGTCTGAAAATCACCGTTAAATCAACGTTCAAAATCCGCACTTACCGGAGCATATTTTAGGCGAGTAGTCCATGCCGATTCAGTGCTGCAAATCAGCTGTGTGAACTAACCATTAAAATCTGCTACATTTGTAATTGAGGAATACAGGAACTACACAACAAAGCATTTTGAGTATATCTAGGAGTCATGGTTGGAATTTACAGCCTCTCAAATGCTTTGCCAAACTACTGCTGAATCTTAAACCTCCATCTATTGGTCCATGGCAGATGTGTTTTACTCACAATTCAGATTTGTATATTGCAATGCCTAAACTTTTTACTGTGATCTTACATTTACACTACTGGGACCTACTTGGGGAAATTACTTTTTTTTCCCTCTAAACTCATTTATTAAACAATTTTAAAGTAACACATTATAACTTATGGCATAGTCATACAGGACAAAAACCTTTACAAACAGTTGGTTATGTACTTATGATAAACATAAAAGAGGCTGTCCAGTAAACTAGTTGAATTACCTGATATTTCTAGTTATAATGTTTCTTGTGTTAATTTGTACTTTTCTTGTGCAGCATAAAGCCTTCCTCCTCTGCAGCTGGGCAGCAGCATTTCCTGTTTGAAAGCTGTTTCTTTTACCATGTAAAGCTACAAGCCCCATTATCCTTTGCTGTTCTTCGCCTATATTCCTATCTCAGTCAAAGTACATACATTCTGTTTCCGCAACCATATTGAAAGCTTTGGGAGGCAGGAACAAAGTGATTTGGCTTCAAAGGCTGCTTTGAAAAAAGCCAAACCCAGCTTCAGATGCTGCTTCCAAAAAGAAAAAAACAAAGAAACATTGTTCACCTGATCTCCCGGGTTTGACACGGATGATCCTACATCTCTGTGTCAAACCAGGGAGATCAGGTGACCAGAGGTTTTTATTTTTATTTTTGTGTGTGTACAAACAGAACCACTGAGCTTCCTGTCATCAAACGACTGCTACAGAACTTTAGAAAATGTTGTGGGAATACATAAAAATGTGCATATTTTTTTAATTTGCTGGACAACCCCTTTCCCTGATTCATATACTTACAGGTGATGCTGCTGGCCCAGGTGGTCCAGTTTCACCCTACAACATAAAAAAAAAAAAATAAATAGCTTAATATGTTGTCATTTACTGTAATAAATGCAATGAAAACACAAGACTTTGAGATGCAGATGATCTATTTATTCTGCTTTAATACCTTAACAACTGCCCACCGACTATAGATGGCAGGTGGCACAGGGCCTCTTTCTGCAACGACATCCTTAGAGGTAGTTTGTGGCTTCCAGTGCTGTAACTGCTCTATGAACAGAGCTGTAGTTAACAGCTACAGTCTCTGTTAATGCCAGGGACTGGAAGACGCCTCCAATCCCTGGCATTGAACCCTATAATCGCCGCAATCCGTGACTGTGTTATAATCAAAGGAGATTGGAGATTCCTCAATTCCATCAGTTCACTGGAACTCCCGTTGATCCGATGGAGCCGGAAAAAGGTTTTGACAGTCAGTCATGGGAACCTAGAGTAGCCTGTGGTCAGTGCACAATGAGTGCTGCCCTGACTGCAGCCTGTGTCAGCATGACACAGATTGTAATGTATTTGCATATTCATGTATGCTACTACATTACTAAGGGTAAATAGAATGTACAATATTTATCCCTTAATGGGATTAAAAAAATAAAAAACATAAAACAGTGTAGAAAAAATAAATAAAATAAATAATATAATAAAAATAAGTATTTAAAAAAAAAATACACCACACTCACACACATAAAATCCTACACATACTAGGTATCCACACAACCGTAATAACTGGTAGAATTAATCGGATTATTTATTTATGAACTATAAATGGTGTAAAAAATAATTTTAAAAATGCCTTTTTTATGCTCAATCTGCAAAAAAACAATGGTGCAGTAGTTAATTTGTAAATTCAAACTGCTCCCTCTAAAAATACAACTTCTCTAGTATAAAACAAGTCCTTACTCAACTGCATCATAGAGAAAATAAAAAAGTTATGATAGTTGAAAACTAAAACATTTAGCTGGACATTAAGGCCTGTTCATTCCTGGTGCTTAAGGGGTTAAAGAGACAAAAATAGAAATCAGTTATTTATTATTAAATTGCATCAGTGGCCAGTGATTCTAGTCTTCAGTGTTGTCTTTAGTACTGTCTATGGGGCACAGGTTACATTTGGAGTTTTGGCGGATTTTCAATACTGAATCCACCGAAAATCCAAGCTAAAACCTGTGCCGTGTAGACATAGCCTTAATAGCCAGACATCATCCTCCATATAGGCTGTAGCTCTGTTTCTTCAGACTGGCTGCTGGTTATAAGCATACGTTCAGCATGAAGTCAATACATATAGTGCTGAGTTGTATTGTAGAAAAAAAAAACAATTATTATAAATGAGAAGTCATCTTTTAAGTTAATAATGTTGTCTTATCAAGAGGTAGCATGTTGCACAACAGGAGAAGAAGAGCAAAATTATAATAGGTGTTGTGAGGAAAAAAGAGTCAGTATGACATGAAATGTCTTGAGATAAATCGCTGCTCTCTCAGGGATTATTATTATTATGTGATGTGGTCTCACAATGATAGCTGCCTCAGCATTAGCATGTGTTATTAAGCTGTCAGTCACTGAATGTTGTTCTCAGTTGGGTATTGTTACAAATTCATTTTTGTTTGCTAACCTTTATGAAAACTTGTTTTCTATAAAAAAAAGTTAAAGAAGTTAGCATAAAATAAAAATAAGAAATTCTACTTTAGTTTTGATATTTTATAAGCAATTTTGTCAAGAATTTCTTTAAGAAAATATAGGTGCATTTTGTGGTTTTTATACATCTACATCTTTAATCTACTAATATGTCAATGAATAGATAGCCGCAAAGGAGATTTTGACTTATTCACCATCGGTATAATGTCACATGGCACAATGCCATTTTCATGATTGGCATATACATGAGTAGTATTTTTGTAATTATGTCCTAATATGTATTCATTTTTTGTCTAGTGTTCTCCTGAATCCATAAAATGCTGCCTACAAATAGTGTGGTATGTTTGCTATGGCACATCTGCTGTAATTAAGCTACTAGCAATGAACTTCAAACTTTCAGAAGTTTCTCTAACAACTGAAAAATTATTTTAAGAATTGAAAGAATTTGTGACAACACATCAAGGCTGGATTCACATGATTTTATTTTTTACGTTTCAGTTATCTTTTGGGGTATTATGAAAAAGGTATCCCAACCAGATACCGTGATGTAGAAGTAGCTGGCCCAAATAGAACAAACGTTGCATTATTTAGATTATGTTTGCTCTATTTCCTAGTGGTGTACACTTTCTGTACCTGACACAAAAAGAGTATACTGCAGGCACCTAGAGCAAAAGCTTTCTAACTCGGACTACTGTTTATACTTATGCGTCAGCCGTGGCTACCTTGTGGTATCCATCAGGATATCTTTTTTAATAATACCCCAATGGATACTTGCAACATACCAAATAACATAATTTGAACCTAGCATAAGAAAAAAGCTATAAATTCAGTTAACATTCAAGCAATAATTAGACACTTGACTCCATGGTTGTGTCCTAGTGCAAACACTTCTGGTGTAACATAATAACTGGATATTATGTTTGATTACATACTTTATCAGTCTGGAGTGTGTGCAAAAATAGAGAATATCAGCATCTATTGACTTAAAAGTGTCACTTATGATTCTACTAAATATTCCCAAATAGACATTAAGGTGGACATGTATGAAGATCGGCACGTCGAAGCGCCTGTTTTCACGTTTTTTTACCGTGAAAACTGCCCCTTATGTATGCCGGTGCCGAAGGTCTGCCTGTCGGAGCTGTAATGCACCTTAATTTGACGACCCGCATTCATACATGCGTCTGAGGTTTTGAATGTGGTGCGTCCCGCCCCAGAATGCCCACAGAACGCCCCTTCATGTTAGGAGCATTACAAAGTGGCGAACCTTGCGCCTAACAGCACATTGGGTGCGTCCGACAGCGGAGCCGACACAGTGAAGCACATTATACGCCTAATAATGTGTAAAAGCTGTGATCATACATGTCCCCCTTCTAATACATATTAAGATTCAGTCATAAATGATAAACCTGACAAATAGAAAACTTCAGTCCTTCCGTGTTATGTAACATTACAGATCTGTAGCAATATCATTCCTTGTAAACATTCACTGAAATATGCAATTTACCTATTGTATGTAAATATCATTATGATGCATCAGATACATTTACATCTTTCATAAAGGAGTATCCTTGAAACAATGATTGCATTTTTTAATGAGCGATTATTTTCTTTACAACTGACATTTAATGGAAAGTGTATTCTACCTTTTCTCCCTTGAGGCCTATTGGACCGGGAAGGCCTGGAATACCATCCAAACCCTGTGGAAAAACGTACAGATTTATAATTGAAAACTGTGTGCATTACTGATGAATTATTAACACGGTGATAATAATGAAAACAACTTAGATGTTCAATACCCTCCAATCTTCATTCCACAGATCACAGTAAGTGGAAATATAGAGACAGGCTGGCACTAAAATGATAAGCAACATCTGTGCATTGGTGGGTGCAAAGCATTAAATCAGCGAGTGTTCTAAATACTAGATATCTGTGCAACTTCTCTTCTTGCTAAAATTACATTAATTTACCATCTGGAAGAAGCATCATTTAGAGTTATGAGATTTTAAATACCCACTTGAATTAAATTAGTGGAGGAATAAATAGTTCTGATTTAGCTGTTAGTTGGCCTTTAACAAGCTCACAAAATGCTTCATGAGGTAAATTGGAAATTTAAGTTCCCTTGTTCATCTATAAACACTTAAAAGTAAAAGCAAATAAGGTTAATCTAGTAATTGTTTTGTTCATAATATTACTGACATTTTTAGATCCCTTTACAGAGATGGAGTAACAAGGGATGGTGAACATACAAAGGAACATCTTCAAAAACACTTAGGGCCACATGTAGGAAAACTATCTAGGTCTAAAACTCACTTTGTTGCCTATAGCAACCCATCAGAGCGCCTCTTTCATTTCATGTAGAGCTCTGAAAAAATTAAAGGGGAGCTCTGATTTGTTGCTATGGGCAACAAAGTGAGTTTTAGACCTAGATAGTTTTCCTACATGTGACCCTTACGGCTAGAGTTACACATAGCATCCGGCTGGGCTTATTCTGCTGGGCTTTTCTTGAATATTTCACAGTGTTTTTGCTGGCTTTTTTGTGTGCCAAAAACATTGCAGCCAGGAAGGCTTGGACCAGTCCACAGGGGAGCATATAAAACTCCTGGTGGGCCCCTGGGTAGGCTTGGGACTGGTTTTCAGAGAAAAAAGCAGAGAAAGAGAGGCAAAAAGCAAGAGTCATGTGCTGTATTTGCAGTTGTGTACAGTAGCTGGAGGGTGTTCCCCAAGAGTGAACTCCACTGGTGGGCCTCACAAATCAATTCCACTGGTGAACTCCAGGAATCAACTCCACTGGTGAACTCCAGGAATCAGCTCCACTGGTGAACTCCAGGAATCAACTCCACTGGTGAACTCCAGGAATCAACTCCACTGGTGAACTCCAGGAATCAACTCCACTGGTGAACTCCAGGAATCAGCTCCACTGGTGAACTCCAGGAATCAACTCCACTGGTGAACTCCACGAATCAACTCAACAGTAGAACTCCAGGAAACAGCTCCACTGGTGAACACCAGGAATCAACTCCAAATGGTGAACCCCAGGAATCAACTCCACTGGTGAACTCCAGGAATCAACTCCACTGGTGAACTCCAGGAATCAGCTCCACTGGTGAACTTAAGGAATCAACTCCACTGGTGAACTCCAGGAATCAACTCCACTGGTGAACTCCAGGAATCAGCTCCACTGGTGAACTCCAGGAATCAGCTCCACTGGTGAACTCCAGGAATCAGCTCCACTGGTGAACTCCAGGAATCAACTCCACTGGTGAACTCCAGGAATCAACTCCACTGGTGAACTCCAGGAATCAACTCCAATGGTGAACTCCAGGAATCATCTCCACTGGTGAACTCCAGGAATCAACTCCACTGGTGAACTCCAGGAATCAACTCCACTGGTGAACTCCCGGAATCAACTCCACTGGTGAACTCCAGGAATCAACTCC
Organism: Phyllomedusa bahiana; assembly: GCA_025379985.1. NCBI lineage: Eukaryota > Metazoa > Chordata > Amphibia > Anura > Hylidae > Phyllomedusa > Phyllomedusa bahiana. The sequence goes on along the minus strand of JAODAL010014499.1, from coordinate 42,585 downwards.
ACTGGTGAACTCCAGGAATCAACTCCACTGGATGAACTCCAGGAATCAACTCCACTGGTGAACTCCAGGAATCAGCTCCACTGGTGAACTCCAGGAATCAACTCCACTGGTGAACTCCAGGAATCAACTCAACTGGTGAACTCCAGGAATCAGCTCCACTGGTGAACTCCAGTAATCAACTCCACTGGTGAACTCCAGGAATCAACTCCACTGGTGAACTCCAGGAATCAACTCCACTGGTGAACTCCAGGAATCAACTCCACTGGTGAACTCCAGGAATCAACTCCACTGGTGAACTCCAGGAATCACCTCCACTGGTGAACTCCAGGAATCACCTCCACTGGTGAACTCCAGGGAATCAAATCCACTGGTTGAACTCCAGGAATCAACTCCACTGGTGAACTCCAGGAATCAACTCCACTGGTGAACTCCAGGAATCAACTCCACTAGTGAACTCCAGGAATCAACTCCACTGGTGAACTCCAGGAATCAACTCCATTGTGGGGCCCAAAAAATTTACTCCAGTGGTGCTCAACTTTGGAAACTTGCTTGTTTTTCTGAATTTTTTTTCTGACAATTTTGGTTGATGATTGATAAAATCTCCAGGAGCTTTTGCCATTCAATTATTTCATGACAGAATGCATTTTGAGCCTTGATGTCCAGAATAATATTTGAAGGGGTTGATCAACTTATATTGAAAAGCTAAAAATACGACATATTTGTCTAATAAAACAAACAAACCTCCAAAAAATCAAGCATATTAATTCCTGTCAAAATGTAATACATGTCAAGAAAATGTTTTACTTCTCTCCCCCTAGGTGGATGTTGTTACTTGATGGCTGAGGACAGAGTTGAGCTGTTAAAGGGAAAATATAACTCATTTAAAAACATGAGGAGTGAAGCCAAAACTGCAACAAGTTTTACCTGCAAGTGCCATTATTGGTTATCATCCCAATTTATGTACAGTAAATTCCACACAGAGCCCAGCAAACATCCACAAAAACTTACTGTGCTGGTCCCAAAATGGTTGAAGTAGAATAGATTGATATCATTCTACACATGTTGTTAATCTCAGTCCCTGTAATGTTTAAATAAAGATTATGGGCGACATGTATGAACGAGGCTGCAGCGATATGTAATGTGCCCGATCTCGGGGGGAGTGCACTAGAACAGTAGTGAACCTACATATTTATAGCTTTGCTATGGCAATTCTAGGCACATTACTGCTGGAACGGGTAAACCACTTTCAAAGTGGTACACATGAGCCAGAAATGTCGCCTTAGAGCTAGAATGCACCTGATTTATGACCCTCTGTAGAGCATGTTCATAAATCAGGTGCATTCTATGCCATTATTATACGCATGAAAGTTGGCGTTCACATGCCAACTTTCATGCGTGTCGCCCTAAATGCTTAAACACTGCTTAGTACCTAAACTGTTGATAAATGAGCCAAAATGTGTTGTGTCTATATTAGTGTTGTTTGCGTAGATTAGTAATGCCTTAGAACATTGTGAGCATCCTTTCATTTTCACGTCTTTTTATAGAACAGTAGATTAGAACAGGATAGGACCACAGAACTTGTTATACTCATGGAGACCTCTGTATCATTATCGCTCGCAGGGCCGTTTTTTAGGTCAAGCGGGGTGGCCAGCTACCTGGCGCACTACTCACCTTAAGAGGTGGACGGAGGGGCACAGTCAAGGCTGTTACTGTAGCCAACTGCCCTTTAAATTTATAAGTCCAAGCTGTTGGGATCTACCTCTGTACGGCCATCTTAAAACGGCTGTGCAGAGTAAGCAGCTGCACACTAACCATGCTGCATCAGTGGACTCAGTGTTAGTCGAGCACTCCATTGAGAAGCCAGGGATGGTTTATTAATATCCCTGCTTTCTTGATCATTGTAAACACAGATTAGCAGGGAGCTTGGGACTGGGGCTCGGTGATTGTAGAAGCTGCTGGAATTTAGCTCTGCAGTGACTCCAGAGAGTTTACTTTCCCTGTAACTGAGGCTAATATATCATTCCCAGTAACAGGAGAATTCAGCAAAAAAAAAAAGTTTTGTAAAAATAACCCCAAAGGTCTTTTTCTGACTAGATGCTGAGCACTATACGTAAAAGAAATAAAATTAAATTAAAACACAAAAAAAAAAATGAATAAAAAATTTACTGACTGCCCAAACTGCAACTTTTAGCCCCGCCCCTAACTACCCTAAACTGTACATAAGATATATAAGAATGTCTGTGATGGAAAAGTGAAAGAATTAAAAAAAAAGGAAAGTAAACATGTTTTACCTTCAATCGTCCTACTCTATATTTGAATTATATGAAGAATAGGTTCTTATAAAAGTTCTCTGATTGCCCAGGGCATAGCTGGCATGATTCATTACATCTTATGTGCATAATCTAATGGAAATCTAAGAAACAGAGGTCCCTGAAGTTAGAATGGCCTAAGGATACAATATTTTCATCTTAACATGCAATGTCATGGATACTCCTGATCTGTAGCATATGTAATTGACTGGAAGATGTGTCCAATCCTTATGAACATCTGTATTAGTGAAGTACATGAAGTGAGTGGGGGGTCTAGTAGTGCCTGTCTACAGTACAGTGAAGTACTGCATGTTCTATACTGCTCTTTTCATGTGCCAGAATGAGAGGCTCCTTTTGACAACAGGTGAGATCCCTATTTTCTTATTTATTTATTTATTTTTTGCTGGTACATTGGGTATAAAGTACATGACCCAAAGAAACTTCTATCCTTAATGAAGAAAGTGATTTCCATCTGCCAGCAGCTCTTTCTAACTGTTATATGTAAGGACTTGCTTTATCTGTATTAGTTATATGCTTCGTTTTCTTCACCATTAACTCTATTGTATTCACACTTCATTTGTTCTTTTTTACATTTATCATCACTAACTATTGTTTAGATTGGTGGTGTTGTCCTATTTGCGGACATTACTTACTACCACGCATTTTGTATGTGTGCTCTTGTGTATGTCTGCATATGTGGCACACACATAGACACCGGAGGGGAGATTTATCTATAACTGTAAAACAGTTTTAAGTTCGACTACATAGTCTTACAATGCACCACATTTATCAAAGTGTTCATAAATCTGTTGCACGTGAAAACTGCCTATTCTAACATTGTACGACTTTTAAGATGGCTTAATAACTACGGCCACTAACCACTAACTACGGCACAATTTTGGTGCACGGCATCACACGCTAAGCCATGCCCTTTTCCATGTGAACCCACATCCCTTTTCTGAGACCACATCCCTTTTGTCAGGCAAGGTAGAGAAGTGTCTTCATGTACCACGTGCAGCTGCCTTCATAAATGTGTCCTAGTATATGTTTACTTACTTTATGTATGCACTTGCACTTGACATGAATTTGAGTTTCATCACTATTGCTCACTTTCTTACTCCAATGTTATTTGTTGCATCATGATTTTTTGATTGTTGATTAAAAATGACATTTTATAAATATTAATTGATACATTGTTTTATTTACTGGATCTGGCACATTTTATGTTTGGGTAAAAAGTTTTAAAATGACCTATTACCTTTCATCCACTTCTCCCCACGCTGGGTTGAACTTGATGGATATGTCCTTTTTTTACCATCATAACTATGTAACTATACATGTTTTATGATGGATTATTCTCTATAAAACATATAAAACCTAATCAGTTTTATAATGTGGCCTCCCACAGAGGACATACACTTACTCACAGTCGCTGAGTCACTAACTTGGGTAAATACTGAATTGAAAGTATGTAAATTGTTAAAAGGGACTTTGAGTTTTTTAAACATTTTCTGTTTTTAGCAGCAGTGACATTTTATGAGGTGCTAATAATATCTCTTTCACATTTGTAATTCGACCTCCTGCTGTAAATATCACGTATGCTATGAATATTTTCTATAAACTTATACAACACACATTATTTCCTTTTTTTCAATATGCAAAAAGTAAAGTTTTGATAATTTGTCACGAACACTTGATATCCATTTTATTACTGTGGGGTTGTATAAAATGTTACTTTTCACTTGCTGGTGTTACACTTCTCAACAGTGGTAGAACAGCTGCAACCAGCTGAGATTATTGCCTTTCACTATGAAGTCCTCTCCTCTTTTATATAGCACATTAGATTCTATCAACGTAAGCAGCCACACTTGATTGTAGCATTCATAAAACTCGGATACTGTTACACCAGGGATAACAAAACCCACATCAGACCTCATGCAATTGGCACCAAAACATGTAATTAAATCTAGATTAACATGGACAATGCCTCTGGAATGAAAACAGAAATGATTTCTTGTTAATACTAGGATGAATATATCATATTCAAATTATATCATTAATTCTATGGATCCAGTCATTTGATCTTACTGTATATACATAACATGGAAAACATTTTAATAGCATTTCTTACAGATATGATGAGGGGGTACTTTAATTGTGTTTGGCAAGATGCAAGATTCTAATCTGTCTATTCCGCATGCCAGGACACTTTCTAAATGTGTGAAGTTGTACATTGTGCATAATAAAGCAGTTCAGTAACCACAGGAATTCAACAAGAGTCATCAAGTTAAGGAACCTCTGAGACCCATAACGACAGGAAGAATAAGGACTTTCCTGACACCTTTTTTCCAAGTGGCCAGTACTGATTCCATCCAACAGCATGCTGAATTGAAAGGTGACTGATTATGTGCATAGCTCTCGCTTTTGAAATCTGTGAGACTAACTCAAACAGCTGTGCACGCTTACTTCCAAAGGTCAGGGTCCTGCAATGCTGCAGATACATGTGGATGAAGATGTGGCGACCAATGGCCATATGAATTTTCTGCAAAAACAGTTATATCGCTGCCAAACTTGTCCCTTATGTAGAGTTCGGGAAATAGTGTGAACATAATCCAAAAGAGATGAAAACTGTCTAGGTCTAAAATTCACTTTGTTGCCCATAGCAACCAATCAGAACGCCCCTTTCATTCTTCCAGAATTGTTTGGATGCTCATTGCAACAAAGTGAATTTTAGACCTAGAAAGTTTTCATACATGTGGCCCTAAGTTTGCCCTGTAGATTCCCATAGCCCCGTCTCGGTCTACATCAAGCCAATCACTGGCTGTACAGGTGACGTCCCATTCAACAGAAGATCAGAAAATAATAGAGGACCCCCCTAATGTGATTGTTTTCCTTTTAAATGATTTAAGCTTTGGAGCTGGTAGTAGTATTGGCTACTATGGCATATCTAACATTTTTTAGAAGATACATTTTTGTAAGATTTGTTTTTGTAAGAACTTTATCAGTGATGATCTCAGTTCATCAGTTCTCCATTGTTCTGAATACGGTAGTAACTTCTAGCATCTCGTCTTTTAATTACCAACATTTCTTAACATCATCTTCACTCATGAAACAGCTAGGACTGGTAGTATTTAAGTTGTCTGCAGTCTGCAAAACAGTAATTTGCTGAGTGACAGTTATGAACCAGCTGGAGTTAACATTGAGAATGGAGGATTTGATCTCACCATGGGTATTGGCATGTAAGTCAATGCATAAGATCAAAAGGAAGGGATAAATAGTGGGCAAGAAACACAAGTACCAAGTTAGACTATCTCCTCTGTTCTGCAATCAAGCAAATTTAAAAGCTGTGGTTACTCAGCCTTAGACAGGACTTGTTGCTGTTACCAAATCATGTTTATCATGTTTTCAGTGCCACTTTTCTTGCAATGAATATTGGAAGCATGAAACATATGTACATGGCAAAGTTCCAGATGTTTTGTCTGTCAAGTTACTAGGCTACTTTATTTTGGACAACTATTGGGATATACCATATCTGTTTAAAAAGCAGAATATTTAGTTTGCATAATCTCAGGCAAGACCCTCAAACAGGTCAAGTTTTCAGGATCTATCAAAGAATGCACTGACAAGAATTATATCATCTGTGCAATACTGAGGACATCCTGAAAACATGATCTGTTGGAGGCCTGGAGTTGAGAAAAACTGTTTTAAGGCATTGCATGCTTTTCTAGTCTGCACATAGTTACATGCATAAGGGTTCCTAGACATCTAGACAATTTGCAATTTTAAAATGCTTTCATTTTATTCTAAATATATGTGAATCAATCCAGATGTTCAAACATTTCTTAACCATGCAAACTTTGCAGAGTCTTGACTGTAAGACCAGTAATGCAATACAATCTCATGACTAATTGCTATTACTGATGGAGTGTCCGAGTCCATGGATCTATCTGGAAATAACTTTGAGAGCAAAAGACATTCTACTGTTAAACAGATTTATAATTAAGAGCCTCTTCAATTTGGTAAAATACACTCACCGGCCACTTTATTAGGTACACCATGCTAGTAATGGGTTGGACCCCCTTTTGCCTTCAGAACTGCCTCAATTCTTCGTGGCATAGATTCAACAAGGTGCTGGAATCATTCCTCAGAGATTTTGGTCCATATTGACATGATTGCATCACACAGTTGCCGCAGATTTGTCGGCTGCACATCCAAGATGCGAATCTCCCGTTCCACCAAAACCCAAAGATCCTCTATTAGATTCAGATCTGTTGACTGTGGAGGCCATATGAGAACATTGAACACATTGTCATGTTCAAGAAACCAGTCTGAGATGATTCCAGCTTTATGACATGGCGCATTATCCTGCTGAAAGTAGCCATCAGATGTTGGGTACATTGTGGTCATAAAGGGATGGACATGGTCTGCAACAATACTCAGGTAGGCTGTGGCATTGCAACGATGCTCAATTGGTAACAAGGGGCCCAAAGAGTGCCAAGAAAATATTCCCCACACCATGACACCACCACCGCCAGCCTGAACCGTTGATACAAGGCAGGATGAATCCATGCTTTCATGTTGTTGACACCAAAGTCTGACCCTACCATCCGAATGTCGCAGCAGAAATCGAGACTCATCAGACCAGGCAACGTTTTTCCAATCTTCTACTGTCCAATTTCGATGAGCTTGGGCAAATTGGAGCCTCAGTTTCCTGTTCTTAGCTGAAAGGAGTGGCACCCGGTGTGGTCTTCTGCTGCTGTAGCCCATCTGCCTCAAAGTTTGCCGTACTGTGCGTTCAGAGATGCTCTTCTGCCTACCTTGGTTGTAACGGGTGGCTATTTGAGTCACTGTTGCCTTTCTATCAGCTCAAACCAGTTTGCCCATTCTCCTTTGACCTCTGGCATCAACAAGGCATTCCCGCCCACAGGACTGCCGCTCACTGGATGTTTTTTCTTTTTCGGACCATTCTCTGTAAACCCTAGAGATCAGCAGTTTCTGAAATACTCAGACCAGCCCTTCTGGCACCAACAACCATGCCACGTTCAAAGGCACTCAAATCACCTTTCTTCCCCATACTGATGCTCGGTTTGAACTGCAGGAGATTGTCTTGACCATGTCTACATGCCTAAATGCACTGAGTTGCCGCCATGTGATTGGCTGATTAGAAATTAAGTGTTAACGAGCAGTTGGACAGGTGTACCTAATAAAGTGGCCGGTGAGTGTATGTTATTAATAATATTTGCTTTTATTGATTTCTGATCAGAAATTAGACTAAAATAAATGGGACAAGTTTATAGAACAACATATAGAGATATATCACTAACTTCCATGTGACAGCTTGTAAATTATTTACACAAGGTATGCAAGTGAAGTGAATAACACTGATTATCTTGTCACAATAGCACCTGTCAAAAGATAGGATAAAAAAGGGAGCAAGTGAATGGTTCCTGATGTGTTGGAAGCAGGAAAATTGGAAAAAGAAATCATTAGAGAGGGATAAGCAAGAGACAAATTATACTGGCTATATGACTGGGTTAGAGATCAACATCAGCACGTCTTCTGGGTGTTCCTTATAAGCAGTGTGTAGGTTTAGGACCTACTTAAACATGGTTAAACTGGTGAACCAGCAACTGGACATGGATATTCAAAGCACAATGATATATATAGGGAGCAAAAGCTAGCCCTTTTGGCCTGCTCCCATAAAAAAAGTTACTGTAGCACAAATTCATTAAACAGTTAATGCTGGTGATGATAGAAAGGTATCAAAACGTTGTGTGTGTGCCCATGGCCAAAAACTCCAACAATGTTCATGTGAGCATCAGTATTTAACCCTGAAGTAATAGAATAAGGTAGCCTGCTCTGACAAATCATATGTTTCTCCTTCAAGTGGAGAGCCTGGTGGATACATATTACATACCTAGTGAAAATGTGGTACCAGAATGCACTAGGGGAAGGAAGTAATGCTCTGCTGGGAAAACTTGGGTTCTGGCATTATTGTGTGTATTATTTCTTCATTATTCCACTTTCAGCAGGATTATGTGCCCTGTCATAATGCACAAATTGTTCAGGAATGGTTGGAGGAACATGCCAGAGTTCAAGGTGTTAACTTGACCTCCAAATTTATCAAATCCTGTGGAGCACCTGTGGAATGTTGTGCAAAAAACAAACCCATCTGTGCCAGCCTCACCACACACCTTTCTAGTCTTAAAGGCTCCACAGCTAATGTCCTGGTGCCAGACACCAAAGGACATCCACGGGACATTAAAGTTAAGGCTGATATGTGTGCACAACGTTGCAGAAAGAAACGCACAAAGGGCGACATGTATGAACGGGCTTTACGCCTGTTTTCTGGCGTACACTGCGCCTCCCAGCCCGAATCCCGCTGTCGGTTGCAGCGTTCGGCACTTTCGGCTGTGGTCCGCATGAAGGGGCGTGCAGAGGGCGGGCAGTGGGCGCGGTGGGGCGCGGTGTAGGCGTTCCGGGGCGGGACGCGGCACGCTCGTATATCCGAGGCATGTACCATCGCGGCTCCCCAAAATCGCGGCGCTAGGCAGCTCCGACAAGCAGACCTGGTTTTTTTTGGTCTAAATCCTCCGGTGGCGGCGAAGTGAAGCAGGATCCGAACATGCGAGGAAGCGGATCGAAGATCGCGACAGAAGTCTCGGCGCTCCGCTCCGTGCAGCAGGAGTATGAATAGGAAAAAAATCGCCTTTATAAAGCGGAAAACAGTGTCAGAAAAGAGCTGAATGTACAAAATACACATAATAAAAAAAAAACATTTTCCCAAACTCTAGAACGGCACAATATCAAGAAATATGATATTGCAAATTTGCCGGGAAAATACAGTAATTCAAAATCTGAAACCTATTCTCTTTGGGTCGGCAGAAACCGGCCAATCAGAATCGGAGCGACAGTGAACCATTAAAAGCTATGGGAAGAATTGACCAATCAAAATCCCGGGGGGATAATTCAAAATACAGTAAAAATGCTGAAAAGAGCTGATTGGTGAGCTAGGGGGGTCTGGGCTAGCTCAGCCAATCAGAATAGGAGAGACAAAGCCCATTCTAGGTATGGAGAAGTGTAGACCAATCAGAATCCAGGGCGGGATAATTCAAAATACAGTAAAAATGCTAAAAACAGCTGATTGGCTGAGATAACGGGGCTTGGCTATCTCAGCCAATCAGAATAGGAGCAACAAAGTCCATTCTGGGCTATGGAGAAGTTTAGACCAATCAAATACGAGCGACAAAGTCCATTCTAGCCTAATGGGAAGTTTAAACCAATCAGAATCCAGGGCGGGATAATTCAAAATACAGTAAAAAATGCTGAAAAGGCTGATTGGCTGAGCTAGCGGGGTCTCGGCTAGCTCAGCCAATCAGAGCGCGAGCTACTTCCCCCATTATACCTAGGGGAGAGATGAGCGCACTCAAATCCCCGGCGCTCAGCGCCGCGCGGCATAAAGTATTAATCACCAAATTATTTTTATACAGTGTAAAACATTCTCAGATAAAGACCAGAACACTTCTTGAAAAATAAAAGCAGTTAAAAACCCGAACAACGCGTTCGTCGCCGGGGCCCGGCGCTACATAGGGAATTGCCATAGAGAGAATTCCCGGGAAAGACAGTAATTAAAATTGTTTAAGCTATTCTCATTGGTCGGCATAAAACCACCCAAATCAGAATAGGAGCTAAAATGTCCCATTATAACCTATGGAGGAGAATTGACCAATCAGAATAGGAGCGAAAATGTCCCATTATAACCTATGGAGGAGAATTGACCAATCAGAATAGGAGCGACAAATCCCCATTCTATCCTATGGAGGAGAATTGACCAATCAGAATGGGAGCGACAATGTCCCATTCTATCCTATGGAGGAGAATTGACCAATCAGAATGGGAGCGACAAAGCCCCATTCTAGCTATGGAAAAAATGGACCAATCATATTCAAAAGGCGGGACAGTTCAAAATACAGTAAAAGCAGAAACGAGCTGATTGGTTGAAGCAGCGGGGGCTCGTCCGCTTAGCCAATCAGAGCGCGAGCTACTTCTCATAGAGTTCTATGGGGAAAAGACATTCTGAGCGCCTCTGTGATTGCCTAATTTCAAAGAGCCGCCGTAATTTGGGACCAATGGGAGAGCAAATCGACGCTCCTAGGGGTTTTGTAATGCAATCTAAAATCAAGCTGTATATGGCCGAAATCACATTATAACACTACACAAGTTGTCACGATTGTATATAAAAGGAATCGAATATGTGGCTAACGAAAAAAAAATTTTTAAATTCCCTAAAATCATGTTTTTTCTTTATTTTCGATGCACCCATAATTGATCCTTGGCTAACGAAAATAAAGAAATAAACATGATTTTTAGGGAATAATATTTTTTTTTCGTTAGCCACATATTAGGATTCCTTTTATACACATCGTGAAAACTTGTGTAGTGTTATAATGTGATTTCGGCCATATACGCTTGATTTCAGATTGCATTACAAAACCCATAGGAGCGTCGCTCGCTCTCCCATTGGTCCAAATTACGGGGGCTCTTTGAAATTAGCCAATACAGAGCGCGCTCAGAATTTCTTTTCCCCATAAAAACTCTATGAGAAAGTAGCTCGCGCTTGATTGGCTAAGCTGGACAAACCCCCGCTGCTTCAACCAATCAGCTCGTTCTGCCTTTTTACTGTATTTTGAACTGTCCCGCCTTTGAATATGATTGGTCCGTTTTCTCCATAGGCTAGAATGGGGTTTTGTCGCTCCTATTCGATTGGTCAATTCTCCTCCATAGGTTTGGAATGGGACATTGCGCTCCTATTCTGATTGGCGGGTTTATGCCGCCCAAATGAGAATAGCTTAAACAATTTGAATTACTGTTTTCCCGGCAATTCTCTCTATGGAAATTTCCCCTATGTAGCGCCAGCCCTCGGCGACGAACGCGTTTGTTCGGGTTTTTAACTGCTTTATTTTTCAAGAAGTGTTCTGGTCTTTAATCTGAGAATGTTTTACACTGTATTACAAATAATTTGTTGATTAATACTTCATGCCGCGGGGCGCTGAGCGCCGAGTTTTTGAGTGCGCTCATCTCTCCATAGAGTATAATGGGAGAAGTAGCTCCCCGCTCTGATTGGGACTAGCGAGAACCCGCTAGCTCACCCAGTCAGCTCTTTTCAGCATTTTTACTGTATTTTGAATTATCCCGCCCTGGATTTGATTGGTGTAAACTTCCCCATGGCTAAAATGGGACTTTGTCGCTCGTACTGATTGGTCTAAACTTCTCCATAGCCTAGAATGGGACTTTGTCGCTCCTATTTGATTGACTGAGATAGCCAACCCCCCGTTATCTCAGCAATCAGCTCTTTTCAGCATTTTTACTGTATTTTGAATTATCCCGCCGGGGATTTTGATTGGTCAATTCTTCCCCATAGCAATATCCATTAAGTGCTATTCCATAAGTGTGACATCAGAATTATACCAGAATGTATCATTATGGATGAATGGAACCTCTAAGCAAATCTCTCCCCTGACCTTTTCTTTTCTGTCAATTAAAGGTATGTTTCTCCCTGTGAACCACCACTCCCATCCCCACTTGCTGTGAATGTTTATGGGACTCCAACACCCAAGCAATCCTCCAAATTTTTATTGCTTACCCCTGCTCTGCTGTTTTAGACGTAATGTTATGAATTTCTGCTATAATAACTTGCTTGAATCTCCTACTGTGAAAAGAGGCCTCTATGCCCAGCTTTCTCATTGCAAATCACCTTCTGCTCAGTAACATCCTCCACTCCTCCCACTTCTTGTTCACACCTGGTATCTGATTTAAGATAGTTGTCTATATAAGTGCACATGTTAGGTCATTCTTTACCGGTCATTGATGCAATACCATAGATCCAATATCCATAAGTGCAATTCCATAAGTGTGACTTCAGAATTATACCAGAATTGAAACCAGAAATGATCCAGGGGAAAGACCTTAAGGTAAACTTTTGGTTAGTCTGCTTTAATAGCCATACCACCCCACAATGCACTCTATGCCACCTTAATCACTACCTCCCTATTCCTCAAACTCCTTGTCTATCCTCACACACCCACACTGGGGAACGACTTCCATATCTCCCGTCTATCCTACCCTCACACCTGACCTCTGCCTCCACCTCTTTCACAGCATTAAAACCTCTCTCACAAAACCTACAGAACCCCTTTTGCTCTATCCCACACACAAACCCTTTTCACACCACCTGCTTCTCCTTGCTGCTGGGGGCATTTCCCCTAATCCCGGCCCCCTAAACACATCCCACTCTTATTTCACCCGCCCCTTAAAAGGCCAAAAAGCACCAACTTCCATAACCCTTAAATATAAAGCCCATTTCCCCTCACCGCCTATACCTATCCCCATGTCTGGGGCTCCGGAATGCACGTTCTGTAGGCAACAAGCTTCTCTTCATCCATGACCTCTTCATCTCCCGCAACCTAACCTTCCTTGGACTAACAGAAACTTGGCTGAACACCTCTGACACAAACCCCCCCTGCTGCACTCTCTTACGGCGGGCTTCATTTTACCCACACCCCCCGCTCTGGAAGTAAAAAATGGCAGCGGTGTCGGCCTTCTTCTGTCAGATATCTGCTCTTTTGTCCCCCTTCACCACTACCTTCCCCCCACCCTCCCCTCCTTCGGGTGCACTCCGTCCGCAATCTACTCCCCCCCCCACCCTCCTAGTGGCTGTTGTTTATCGTCCCAGGCCCTGCCACCGCCTTCCTCGACCACTTCGCTTCCTGGGTCCTTCACTTTCTCTCCACTGACATCCCCACTTTATCATGGAGATTTCAACATCCCCATCGACACCCCCACTCCTATCAAAGTCCTGTCACTCTCCTCTTCCTTCGGGCTCACCCAGTGGACCTCTGGAGGCACTCATAAAGATGGACACACACTGGTCCTCAAACTTCACCCGCCTCTGTCCTCTACTAACACCTCAATTTTCTCCCTTTTCCACTCTGACCCAATCTGCTCACCTTCTCCACCAATTCCACCGCACCTGCCCCCCCTACCCCCCCCAAATCTACTGCTCTCCCGTAGAAACCTACAACCCTTAACCCCAGCATTCTCTCTGAATCTCTTTTTTCCCCCCTCTATCCTCTTCTCATTCACTGACCCAGACATAGCCACCACTTTCTACAACAACACAATCACTTCCACTCTTGACATGGTCGCCCCTCTCAAAACACAAAGAACACGCAAAATCAACAGACAACCCTGGCACACAGACTCCACCGAACAGCTGAGGCGAGCTTCCAGAATTGCTGACGCCGCTGGAAGAAAACTCACTCCACTGAGGACCTCGCCTCATATAAAGAATCACTGCATACATTTAAATCTGCACTCGCATCAGCCACGCAGGCCTACTGCACGCCCCTCATATCCTCCCTGGCTCACAACCGCAGACCTCTGTTCGAAACCTTCACCGCTCTCCTCCGTCCCCCAGCACTCCCTCCCCATCTCTCTCTCAGCAGATGACTTCGCCACTCACTTTTAATAAGATCAATTCATTAGACAAAGCTTCACCCCACAGTCCCCTCTGTCTATCTTATTCCTGCAGTGCTCCACATCCCAAACCCTTAAAACTGCTTCATAAATCTTCCCCTATCTTTCCCTTTTTATACTGTAATCATGACAACTCTCCACTTACTGTCCAAATCCAACTCACTACTGTAATTTGACCACTGCCATCCACCTCTCCCAGACTCAGTGTTTTATTTCCAAGCTTCACCCATTCTTCAAACCTATCTTAACCTCTGGCATCTTCCCCTTTCCCCCTTTAAACATGCACCATCACACCATCCTTAAGAAACCATCTCTTGACCCTCCTCAATGTCAACTATCGCCCTCATCTCACTGCTTCCATTCGCCTCTAAACTCCTTGAGCAACACGCCATCTTCAACTTCCTCCCATCTCTCCACAACTCTCTCCTTGACCGGCTCCAATCTGGCTTCCGACCCACCACTCTACAGAAACCGCCCTAACCAAATCACCAACGACCTAGCAATGCCAAAGCCTCACGCCACTATTCTTGTGCTTCTCCCCCTAGACCTGTCCTCCGCCTTTGACACTGTCAACCACTCACTCCTCATACAAATCCTCTCCTCCCTCGGCATCACGGACTTGGCCTTCCTGGATATCCTCCTACCTCACTGATCGGACATTCAGCATCTCTCACTCCGCACCACCTCCTCCTCTTGCCCGCTCTCTGTTTGGGGTACCCCAGGGTCTGTCCTGGCCCACTACTCTTTTCTATCTACACTATTGGCGGTCAACTAATAGCATCGCATGCTTTCAATACCATCTGTATGCTGTGATACCCAACTCTACATCTCCGCCCAGATATTACCTCTCTACTCTCCCGATCCCTGACTGTCTTTCGTCCAATCCTCCTACTTCTCCTCACGTTCTCCTGAAGCAAACGTGGAGAAAACTGAATTCATCACTTTCACCGTCCCACCATCCCTCCACCTGATCTCTCTATCACAGTCAATGGCTACCTCTCTCACCAGCTCTACAAGTCGCTGCCCTTGGGGTAACCCTTGACTCCAATCTGTCCTTCAAACCGCACATCCAAAAACCCCCACCTCCACCTGCCCCCTCCACCTGAAAATATCTCCCGTATCCGCTCATTCCTTAACTTTGAAAGCACAAAAATGCTCGTCCATGCCCTCATCATCTCACGCCTAGACTATTGCAACATCCTTCTCTGTGGCCTCCCAGCTAGCACCCTCGCTCCCCTCCAATCCATCCTTAACTCTGCTGCCCGTCTGATTCACCTCTTCTCGATACTCCTCTGCCTCTCCCCTCTGCCAATCCCTTCACTGGTTCCCATTGCCCAGCGAATCCATTCAAGTTAGCAACCTTGACCTACAAGGCTCTCCATAACCATTCCCCTCCATACAACTCTGCTCTAATCTCCAGATATCTCCCGTCACGCAACCACCGCTCCCCACAGGACCTTCTTCTCTGCTCTCCCCCTTATAGCTCCCACAAAACCGTCTCCAAGAATTCTCTCGTGCTTCACCCACACTCGGGAAACTCACTCCCCCAACACCTAGACTCTCCCCCAACTCTCACCAGCCTCAAAAGCAACCTGAAAACCCATCTCTTCAGGTTTTGCCTACAACCAACAATAACCCTGCTGTCATACACTATCCACAACCATGTCTGCCCCTCACCTTTGTCTCTTCCCACCTTCCTTTTAGAGTGTAAGCCCTTGCAGGCAGGGATCTCACCCCTTCTGTACCTGTTGTTAGTTAGTAATTTTGTCACTTTGTACTTGTTTGACCTATGTTATGTATGAAACCTGAATGTACAGCGCCCTGGAACCAAGGGCGCTCAAAAATAAATAATAATAATAATAATAATAATAATGGTTCACTGTCGCTCCGATTCTGATTGGCCGGTTTATGCCGACCAATGAGAATAGGTTTCAGGATTTGAATTACTGTTTTTCCCCGGGAAAATTTCCAATATCATATTTCTTGATATTGTGCCGTTCTCGAGTTGGGAAAAGGGTTTTTTAAATTTTTTTAAAAGGGTGTATTTGTACATTCAGCTCTCTTCTGACACTGTTTTCCTCCTTTATAAAGGCATTTTTTCGGGAATCACACTCCTGCTGCACGGAGCGGAGCGCCGAGACATCTGTCGCGATCTTCGATCCGCTTCCTCGCATGTTTCGATCCTCTTCACTTCGCCCCGGACGGAGATTTAGACCCAAAAATGTCGAACGCCTTATAAAGGCGATTTTTGCTTCTTACTCCGCACCGACTCTGGAAAATTTCTCCCGTCCAGCCTTCTCCATCGGGAAAAGATTCTCGGGGCAGTCCCGCACGGGGCCCAAGCCCCACTGCACCCCCACCACTGGCGAGGGGGCCCGGGGGACTTTTACCCCATTTGAGTGACTCCCCGGCGGCGAACATAGGGGCAGCGCCGCACAGCCCCATGTCCCCGCACTTCGTCAAGCTGGGAACGCGGGACTTTTCATGTTTATGAGCCGCCCCCCGGCCGGCATAAATCAGGGGCCGATTCCCCGGGGAAAAATACGGGGGATTTATACATGTGGCTCAAAGTCTTAGGTCTTTAATTGCATTGAACTTCCTTTTAGGTTTACAAAAAGAACAACGATTGCCCCAAAAAAAAAGGTTGTTTTTTTGGTGTGGTGTCTTGCGATTTCACTTAAAAAATGTACGTCACTATTTTTTTAGTCATTACAAACAAAAAATGCAATGTAAATTCCGAATAAGGAATGTTAAGTACACACCAGCACGTGACGTAAAACCACTTTAAAGGGCTTCATTTATTTCCTCTCAATCTTATTTGAACTCACCTTCCACTAAGGTGGCAAATTGAGCATAAATCACACCCCAACACAGTCCAGAAACCCCAAAAATATATGCTGCTACCACCATCCCATGGGAAATCCATAATCAATCAGAGGAGAGGGACTCCAACAAACACCACTCACTTGCACTCACAGGGTTATAACACTCAAATCAAACTCTGCTCTCCAGCAACCACAGGGTTAAACACTATAATCAAGGCTATGGATTCTTAGAGCATATAAGGACCAATCTTAATAAAGTTTTAATCCTTAATGGAAAAAGGTACAGTGCTTACAGAATACAAAAATAAGATAAAATAAGGTGACATACATACATGTAATATAGGTATAAAGGGAGAAATTGCAGAAAACACCTAACATTTACAATGTAGATTATCTTCTGTACCTGTGGCAAGGAAAGAATTGGGAAGAAGCTCAGCTGATGGCTAAACCCCCATGCTGTGAATGAGTTTCTTCTACTGAAACCATATTTTATATAGTATGAATGCTCAGTTCAGATTTCAGAGCTGCCCATCAGTTCCTTAGGGTGATTTTTTGTCTCTGACTGACTGGATAGGTGATAAGGGGAAGGAAGACAAATACCTAATTGTATATGTTCCTTGTTTGATCCATTGTGATGTGGTTTGGAGAGAAGATAGGGTTGGATGAACAGATGAGGGTCTAGCCATCCTTTGAAGTAGGTAGATTCCAGGCCTCCATGTCAAAAGTCGCTGCTTTGGAGATAAACTGCTACACTCAATAAAGGAGACCTAATGGTTTATGACCACAATTAATGAGACTTGATAAAACCAACTTGTAAACAGCTGAATACACATAATTGTTCTGTGGTGAGGGGGGTATACATAGACAATCCATTGTCACTGGGATATACTGTACATAACATACTTTCCTATTACAAGGCCTTACACATATAAACTCAGCAGAGATTGCAGAAATGTAAGAATGGCATTATGTCTTTATTTTCTGACACGTCACTATCATTATATTACTTTTTACACAGAAAGTAATATTTATTCAGTTACTCCAGAAAACCTAATCCACTGTTATTAGATGGGTTATCAGAACAATTATCACAATTCATACAGAATAAAATGCATGTAAGTAATCAGTAAAAGAAATGCAATAATATTCAACTTACATCTTTCCCTTGAAGACCAGCATGACCGCTTTCTCCTTTCTCCCCCTTTTCACCCTTAAAGTAAAGTGAAAAGAAATCAAACAATTAAGAAATGCTGAATAACTGTAAATACACTTGTTACTTGGCAAAAATATTAACTCAAGATATAAATTCAAAATTTGCAAATAAAAACTTCTTTTTCAATTTTATTGTAACTAGGGGGTTAAATGTTTAATGTTAGATAATGGCCAGTGTACTCTCACAATAGTCTGACACTTTCTGTTTTGTAGGATCAATTTTTTAGTTGTCATCTTCAGATGGCAAGATTAGAATAAAAGGTGACATCTCAATTATAGAACTGGAGGCAGGTAACAAAGAAGTACACCATTGACAATAGGTAATGGACACACAAAGTGACTAGAAATGGGCGAATTTCTCAAAAACTTGATTTTTCGGCAAAATTCTTTTCGACCCAAATTTATTCACAGCGAATCGTGTTAAGAAACAGCTATTTCCTGGTTGCAGAGAGCCTGTAGGGTGTTGTAGAACATTGTGCCATGCTCAAATATGTATAGGGAGCGCGGTTTGGTCTTCATACAATGCTGTGTTTTAGTATGACACGCAGATGGCAGCCGCCTTTCTTAGAATTGCTTCACACTTCACTTCTCTGGGCAGTTACAGGGGAAAACTGACCAAATAACTGAAGTGGGAATGCAGCTTCACAAGGTAACGTAAGTGCCAACTTGAAAGAACCGAGCTTAGGGCCAAGATACTATAATAATGATAATAATAAAAATCTTTATTTATACAGGGCCAACATATTCCGCAGCACTTTACAATATAGAGGGTATAAGAACATATAAACCAGACATCACATTATAAAAAAGCTACTTACTGCCGATTACAGACAACCTTGACTTTCCCCCGGGTGTTTCACCAAATGCTTTTCTGGGCGGCACAAAGCAGTCCCCCCTGCGTTTTTGCACAGTCTCCTCCAGGGGAAAGCTAAAATCGCTAGGTGAGATCCTCGAAGGAAAGGTGGTCTCTGGCTGCACTCCTTTTCAATTTTTACAACTTTCTAATTTTTTTAGTAAAATGAAGCTTAACATTGACTTGTCCAGACCCCTTACGGTCTTCGAGAAGGTGGTAGTTTCCTCCACGAGCTCGAGACACTCCCTGTTATTCATGTAAAAGCTGTTAATATCCATTCATTCCAAGCAACTCCCTCTTTATTTCCAACGCTGGGAAAGGGAATTGGATCTCTCTTTCACTACCGAACAATGGGAACGATGCTTTCAATTAACCCATAGGGCAATGATTGCCTACAAACACCAGGAGACCTGTTTTAAAATCCTGTTGCGCTGGTAAAGGGTCCCCTCTGTCTTGCATAAAATGTTCCCATCAGCTTCGGATATTTGCTGGAAGTATGGGAAAGATAAGGGAACTCTGCCCCATGTGTGGTGAAGGTGCTTCTTGCTCAGAGGCTTTTGGCTCGCGGTGCTGAAGAGGCAACTGGCATCTCAATTCCTAATTCCCCAGAGGCACTTTTGCTCTTTATGTTTCCCATGCCTAGTAAATTTAAAAAGTCTTTTCACAAACACTTATTGCAAGCCACTAAGGCCGTAAATTCTCCGACGATGGAAGTCATCTTCTCCCCCATCCGTGGAAGAGTGGTTTGCAGAAATTAGCTTTGTGCAAGGAATGGAGGAATTAATGGCCCGAACTCCTGAACAAGCACACCGGATCAATAGAACCTGGTTCAGCTGGATGTCCTTCAAGAATTCTCCTTTATACCTCTCCATCACCTCCTAATGTAACACTACATTAGTTGTTTTTGAACTTGTACTTCTTATGGGGAGCCCTTTCTGTCCCCCTTTTTGCTCCAACCTCCCCCCCCCTTTTATTTGTTTGTTTTGTTTTGTCTTGTTTGTTTGTTTTGTATGAGTGTGGGTGTTGTGATGTCTTGTCCTTTATGTGATCCTTTATGCTGTTCATGCTCTCTTCACATGTAGTCTCTGTGTATACGATTCTCTGTAGAAGGGTGCTTACAGTACCCTGCGGTCTTCCAGGTTTCTTCTTTTTTTTTAAAGACTTAATTTATGCCAATCTGCATTGCTTACAACAGAACTCTGTTGATACCAGTGTTCTGGTTCTTGTATACTACTCTGATACTGGCGCTTTACTTCCTTTTATTCCTTAATGTTATTGAAACTTCGACTTTTCATTACCCTTGTGTTTTACATGTATGCATATTGTTTTTTGCACACGTTTGTTTTTCATATGACATTTTGATACAAATAAATCTTTCTTTTCTAATAGTAAAAAAAAAAAAGCCACTTACAAATCAGACAGGAGGTGTTAGGATCCTGCTTGCAAGAGCTTACAGTCTATTAGGGTGTATGTGTGAAACAAAGGGTGAGAAATGCTTGGTTTATAATGGTCCAACCATGTTACATAAATATAGGATAGTATACATCAAAAAGTGGATTAACCTGCCATCCCAACCATACATCTATATACAGATAAGTGCCTGCGGGTGGCAAAGTGCAGGAAGTGACGAATGTGTGACAGAATTTTGGGGGTTAACAATTAGGGATCTTGGTAGGCTTGTCTAAGAAGAGGAATTTTCAGAGCACACTTAAAACTGTGAGGGTTGTGAGTGTGCCTGATTACATAGGGTAACAAAGAACAGAATAGTAGGTTCCTGGAGCAGGAACAGGTCGCAACACAGTAAGGAGACATCACAGCAGGGGTCACCCCGTGAGGCCGCAGCTAACAGTGTCATGTAGCGGCCGTGTGTTGAGCACACACTAGGTCATCCACTTTCTCCCAGATGACACCTCATAACCTCGGCAAAGAGTCATTGCATCCGTAAGACACAACCTTTAGATGGCATTGCCCGGGAGCAGGTCAGGGGCCCTCACCTGCCCTCAACCCACCGTTTGCTTCCCACAGCCAGAGAACTACTATGTGCTGTGTCCTCTGCACCACTATACAGTGAGGACGAACTATTTGAGGACAGTGGGCAGCAAAAAGGTGGGGAAGACATCCGCTGCTTCTTGCAGAAGTGGGCAAGTAGTGATGAGGAGAGTGGCATGGGGGGTTATGTTGCGAGCAGTCATGCTCTGTACAGTGACACCATTGAAGAGGACGGCGGTGACAGGCAAACACTAATCGATGTAGCCGATCGCACATGGGAGCCGGGTGAAGCAAGCAAGGCTGGGACAAGGTATTCTGGTGCCCTAGTTAAACAAGGCATAAAGTCCCCCGCAAATGGAAAATTCAGCCCACTCCATGCCTTCTTGCGCCCCCTTTTCTGTCTGGGATGAAGTGGCTCCCGAGGGCGTCACCTACCTTTTCCTACCCATCATCCCGTCCCTGGAAGCAAGGGGTTCAGCAGCATCATCATCATCATCATCATCATCAGGAGACGAGAGGGGCAGCTTGCGCGTCAGGCAGTGGCGTAGCCCGTAATTCGGTAGTGTGGCCAGGAGTCAGCAGGGTGGCAGCAGTGTGAGGTCGGGAGGCAACAATTTAGCCCACCTACTTTGCAAGTCCCAGAAAGTAGCAGTGTAGGGGCTCACCAAAGCAGGGGCGGTAACAGTCAGTCAGTGCGGAGTATTGGTTGTAAAATCACCTACTCGGCACACCAAAGGAGGCGAACATGGCTTTAAGTAGAATCTGTGGGCAGAAAGTAAAGCGTGAACAGGGACATAACGTTGGCACCACAGCCCTGCATCAACATGCAGCGTCACCATACAGTGGCCTGGGAGAAACGTGTCTCATATGTGGTGGTCCATCCTGTCGCAGCAACAGCATCAGCACCCAGTGGCATGCCTCCCCTTTCAGGTAGTCAAGGCTCCACCACCTCTGCAGAAGACAACTACCTGTCTTTCACATCATCTACCGGTCCAGATGCTCCTGCTCCTCACCACTCATAGTGCCAGCAGTCGTTCTTTGAGATGATTGCCAAGAGACAGCAGTATGAGTGTAGCCATCCCTAACTGCAGAAGCTGGCCGTGCTCCTGTCCAATTT
The DNA here is from genome assembly GCA_025379985.1 of Phyllomedusa bahiana. Taxonomy (NCBI): domain Eukaryota; kingdom Metazoa; phylum Chordata; class Amphibia; order Anura; family Hylidae; genus Phyllomedusa; species Phyllomedusa bahiana. The sequence goes on along the minus strand of JAODAL010014499.1, from coordinate 20,745 downwards.
GGTGGTACTGCTGTCCCTACCTTTTCAAGTGTTGGACTATGCACCATTCAGAGAACTTGATAGGAAACTTTGTATGTACTTTAGCCATTTCTACACTGCCAAGCACACCCTCCTTGAGCTAAACAGAAGAGAGAAACTATGAACAGAGAAAAACACAGAAATCGATGAACAGGGCAAAACAGGGAGAAATCGATGAACAAGGCAAAACATGGAGAAATCGACGAACAGGGCAAAACAGGGAGAAACCGATGAACAGGGTAAAACAGGGATAAATCGATGAACAGGGCAAAACAGGGAGAAATCGATGAACAGAGAAAGGCCATTAATGATTTCTTGATGATCCAAGGGGACAGGGATCCGCTGTGTAATTTTTATGTCAGCCAGTGGCAGCTCATGTGGGACACCTGACGTTTGCAAAGACCCTTTGAGGAGGCCACGTTATTTGTCATTCGCCAGGACTACCGGATGAATAACGACAATCCACTGCTTCATGTCTTGGAACAGATGCTGCAAAATCTGTCTGGTCAGGGGACTGGAGACATGGCGACTACATCTCGCAGCCACGAGTCGAGTGGGGGCTTAACTGGAGGAGGAGGAGGAAGACACTGGAGCACAAGCAGTGTCTGGCAAAATGAGTGGTTTTTTTTATTCAGGTGACAGGAGAGGAGAGGAGGGGAGAGGAGCAGGAGCAGCCGGAGTATTAGGAAGACGAGGCAGATGACCCAGACAAACCGTGGCAGTATACAGTGGAGCTGGTGGCAGGGAGTCCCTCAGAGTCACTTGCACACATGGCCCGCTGCATGCTGATTTGCCTGGCTAGTGACAGCTGAATTGTCACCATCTGGCAGAGGGATGACTTCTGGCTCTCCACCGTCTTAGACCCTCATTACCGGTCCCAAATGGGGGCATTTTTTCACCTGCCAAGACGGAGGACAAACTCAATTACTATAGAGATATCCTATGTAGTCAGTTGGCCGCTGCCTATCTGCGCCATCATCCATCCTCTAGCAAGTCTGACTGGGTGGTTCATCAGCACTCATGTACCACTGCCACGGCTGCTGTGTGGGGATGGGGGGTTAGGAACAGTGCCAGCTTCATCAGCAGCAATCTGAGTCTGGAGTTGTTGATTCTTCACCCCCTAGTGATTCAAGTACCCACCAGCAGCAGCACCTGGAGCAGACCCTGAACCCTGGATTCTTTTGGCTACCTGCCTCAGCTACTATTCTGATGCTGCCACCCGCCTGATGCCCCACATCTGCTGACAGCTGCTCCTTCAACCACCCACCATCTTTACCAGGGACTGGTATTGACACCCACCTCCCCACTCTTCACTGGGCTATTATGTAGCCTTCTGATGCTGCTGCCACCTCACCACTCAGGTCTCCTCATGCTGCTGCTGTCATCTCCAGGCTATGTCACCATGTCACTCTCTGGCTTGATGTTGCTGTTACTGCCACCTCCTCATTATGTCACCTAGCTGCCGCCACCTCAAAATTATGACATTGTACCATTCTCCAGCCTGATGTGCTGCTGTTGCTGCCTCCACCTCCACACTGTGTACTTGTGCTAGTCTGTGGCCCAATCATGCTGTTGCCGCCTGTCATTTGCCACTCTGTTGCCTACTCATGCTGCGGCCAACTGACCACTCTCTCAGTCGACCACCCTGTGTTTTTCTAATGCTGTTTCCACCCTCCACCACTCTATGACGTTGCCACTATGTTTGGTTTTCCCCTTCTTTTAATCTGTCACAAGGAATTAAAAGGAAAAACACAACCGATTGTGTTTTCAGAGAAGCCATAAGGCTAGCATGACATGGTCCTTTGTTTGCATCAGGATAGTCAGATGAGTGGGTAGCCAAAAGCAGGAGTGGATACAAAATACAGAACCCATGCAAATAATCCATTTAATTATTTTTGGGATCAACTCCTGTTTCTTTTTGGCTTTAGCAATGATGGATTATTGACCAACTAAAAGCGGACACTGAAGGATCAAAGGAATGGCAAAATGATTATTGACGTCAATGCAAAATTACTGATGACACCCTCTTCACTCTTTTGGGGGGGCTCTACATGTATCAGCATTTAACAGAATCACCACAATAATTGAAAAAAATTACTGTTTGCCACAGATAGCAATATCCCAAGAGACTGGAGTGGCTGGATTTGAGATGTATGTAGGGCTGAAATACACAAACACTGGATTTGACACAGAATTCTCCACAAAAAGTGAATAAATTAACTCTTGGCCACAGATTAAAAAAACCCCACCGGTCTGAAGTTGATGGATTTCAGGCGTGTATGGAGCAGAAATACACACATTCTGTATTTGACTCAAATTCCCCCACAAAACAAGAGGAGAAATTAACCCATGGTATAAAATACCCTACAGGATGAATGAGATGAAATTCAGGTGTATATGGGGTAAAAATACACCCCCCTGTATTTTACTCCAAATTGCCCCACAATCAAGAAGTTAAAATACCCTACAAATAAATCAGATGTAATTTAGGCGTATATGGGACAAAAAAAAAAAAGACACCTTGTATTTTAGTCCAATATACCCCACAATCAAGAAGTTAAATTAAGGCTTGGGGGTGAAATACCGTGCAGAACAACCAGATGTAATTTAGGCGTATATGGGACAAAATAATAAAGACACCCTGTATTTTAGTCCAAATTACCCCACAATCAAGAAGTTAAATTAAGCCTTGGGTATGAAATACTGTACAGAACAACCAGGTGTAATTTAGGCGTATATGGGACGAAAAAAATAAAAGACACCCTGGATTTTAGTGCAAATTACCCCACAATCAAGGAGTTAAATTAAGTATTTAAGTATTAAACACCCTACAGAACAACCAGATATAAATCAGACATATATGGGACAGAAGTACACCCACCTTGGACTTTAGGGAGAATACCCCACAAACTAAAACAAAATAATAACGCTGGTTAAGTAACAAGTGTGTAAATGACACACACTTGTAAAGGTCTTTCCCCCCCAGTCGCTGATAAAAAGTGTTTGTTTTAGAATAAGTTCAATATAGTGCTTCAGCAGCAGCAGCAGCAGATAGATGCTTATGACAGGACACACAGTGAGAAGTGTGAGGATTTAAGATGGCGTCTGTATTTACAGGGCTGTGACATCACAGAAGCCTGCTGGTTGCTGATTGGCTTCATGTAAGCACATGTCATTGAGGGTGTTCCTTTCTTCCTTCCAGAGTTCTCTGCCCCATGTCACGCCATGTGCTCGCGGCCATTTTACAAAAAAAAGACGCTTCGTTCCCGCAAAGTACCATAAATTTCAGCTTCGTGCAGAACCGAAGTTTTCCTGAAATTGTAAACGAATTCCACTTAGTTAGAATCAATTCGCCCATCTCTAATAGTGATCTTTGCATAGGTCATATAGCATGCTTGTAAAACTCCCCTATAGAAGTCAAGGAAGTGACTTCTAACTGATCTCAGAATATTTGTAGCTTCTGTGTGCAGTTCAGAGCAGCAGCTTTGGCACCATAGTTGTCCCCATAATCATACAAAAATAAGAAAATGAAAACAAGTCAGAAAAAACACGTCTTAGAATAAATTTTAATTAGTAAAAAACCAGCAAACATTTATTGAAGTATTTTTGGTTCTGCCAAACTTCATGAAGTACATGACTTCTGTAGTTTTCCTTATATTATAAATGTCAGTGTTTATTTTAGCGTGGTGTTTTATCTCCACTAGCTACAGTTATGCTGGCAAAACATAAATGAGATGGAGGACGTCATCTCAATTTAATATATTAGTGCATATGAATTTTATTTTTAATCCATTTTGTTAATTTGCATTATGACAAGTCTGTGAAGAAATTATGGATAGCGTTGCCAATGCAGTTCTGACTTATCACAGCAGATAACAGAGAATGTTTGTGGCTAAGTAGAACATGTCCTATTTTCCTCTGTTGCTGGTACACAATAGACCTGAAGGAGACAGTCGCATACATGTCTATGGTGCCTCCATATAGAAATGTTCAGTTTCATATCAACAGATTACGGTATGTTTACAATTTAAGTTAAAAAACTACAAATTTAATTATGGATTTTTATTTCGGGTATCACTTAAAATGACATCTAAGAAACAGAGTTATTTGCTTATATAACTTTCTATACTGCATTTCTAAAATCATACAGAATGTGTGTGAAGACCTAAAAGATTTCCATCTAAAGGGGTTCTCTGCTTTGGACAAGCTTGCTTTATTTGTTTAAAGGGTCCTTTCTTGCTGGGATCCCCAGCAATCTGTGTGGAAACCTGGTGGTAGGGGTCTAATAATCCCGCAGGGACCACCATAATTTTAACTACGCATTACTCAGTGCACATGCAAATGAATGGGTTCTTTGTGTAATATATGGCAGGAAAAGTCCTCCAGAGTCTTTTTACTCCAAACTGGACAAGGTTAACCTCACAGAAATTGCAGATCACTTAAAGGGTGCTTTCACACAGTGCGGTTTTGGTGCGTTTTTGATGCGTTTTTTGGGATGCTGTTTTTGTGCAACAATGAATACCATTAGTTGCTGTACCTTCCTCCACAAAAACTGCATCCAAAAAACCACAACAAAACCGCACCAAAACCGCACCGTGTGAAAGCACCCTAATCCCCATACCAATCACTGCAACTGAGCACAGACGATTGGGACAGAAGTTAACTCCATAGGTGAGGCATTTTAATGTACCTGGTGCTTCCCGTACCAACTTCTCCTTCAGCTTCTTTAAGTCGTCTAATGTTCTAGGATTGAAACATCCAGGGTATGTTACAGGTCACAGGTCAGTGTCCAGCTATACCTCTGCCACTAGTGTTTTTCCAACCTGAAGTCTCATTCATCCTCTCCCTGATCCAGCTATAGCCTCCGCTAGGGCTTATGTCTCTTACAAATACAACTTGCATACTGCTCTGACACTTGGGTGGGTCCACATAGTCTCTGCAGACCCGTCACCTGCTCAGCCCTCCAGTCCGCTGATGCCCTTACAATAGACAAGGACAGGCATAGTAAATACATAGAGCAATAACACATTTTCCAGTCAGTTCTTATGGTCTTACCACACCTGCTTGCTGTAGTGCCAAATTACACTTTTTTCCCATCCTACCACTACCAGCACTGTGCACAGCGCTTCAGCACCCCAATGCACACATTTATGTCAGGCTCTTCCTGAGGCCACATTTATGCTGACAATGCCACCCAATATTAGCTACCATTAAAGGACATGGTAATGCCCTTGCATACCCTTGCCCTACAGACAATGAAGTCTCAGAGCTCAAGATATACAGACAGCGCAGGGCACAAAACCTCAGAGTACAAAACAACCTATATACAAACACAGCACATCTACAAGGCAGCAACATTACATTACCAACAAATATGTCACCAAAGTGACATATATTCACAAAAGCTTTAGAGAAAAGAGCTAGGGCTCTGCACTGGATGTAGCCTTGCAATGTGATTAGGAGTAGAATCATACCAGACCATTAGACTTGTCTACAGATAGCTGTGTTTGGGGTGTTTGCCCCTCATTAGTGTAGAGTACTGACTGGCTGGGTGAGAAGCTTTAGACCTAGTTCAAAAAGGCTTACACGTCTCACTAGACTGTAGATGAGAATCTGGCTTGGCTTTACTCCTAATCACATTACTTAGTGAGTCAGATTTTAGGAACTCCACATCCAATAAGTGGCACAGAGTCCTAGCTCTTTTCCCCTGCGATTATTTGAATATGTTCACATTTTAACAGGGCATTCATGGTTTTTAAGTCTCCACACACCTATATGGTCCATCTCCATAATAAGGAGTATTATCTCTTTTGAAGTGACATACAAACAGTTCTTTCTGTTTCATATAATGCAGCCCCCTTCCTTCACAGTTGTTGTCCTTTTATGTCATTGTCTCCCATGTCCTTAGACACATTTCAAGGAGGATCATGTTGTATCCACTTCATAAATGTGAAGAAAATACTGAAATCCTAGTAGTGTTTTTTATTTTTAACAGCGCTCACCGTATAGTATCTGTGACAAGTTAGTTTTATTCTGTGGGCCGATATGATTACGGTGATACCCAATTTATATAGTTTTTTTTTATGTTGAAGCGCTTTACAAAAAAGTTTTTTTATTGTGTAAAACAATATTTATACAGAGCTGTTTAAGGACTTTTTTGCAAGATGAATTGCAATTGGTATCACTTTGGTGTTTATATGCATGTTTGATCACTTTTTATTCCATTTTATGTGCTGTGGGATGAACAAAAATAACAATTCTTTGATTGTTTTTTTTTTTTACAGCATTCACCGTGCAGGTAAATTAACATGACATATTTATCGGGTGGGTCGTTATGCACACGGTAATACCAAATATGGGTACTATATTTATTTTTGATCTTTTTTGTAAAAGGGAACAGGGCGGTGTACGTGTTTTTATTTTATTTTTTGTGCTTGTGTTTAACTTTTTTCACTTTTTGGGGAATTGTATGAACAATCGTCAAATCATTCATACAATAGGAGATCAGCACACAGCTTACTGCTGTGTACTGGTCTCCATGGCGACTGTCAATCACCATGCCCGTCAATGCCTACAATGCATTGCTGGGCATGGGGATGTCATAGACGGCCCGGGAAGTGACTTTCACTTCCTGGGCCGTCTGGAAAGACACAGTTGCCGCACCATCAAAGCTAATGGGTTGATCACCCACGGCCAGAGCTCACTCCAGCCATGGGTGAAGTGGCATGAGGCCAGCGGTATACACCACTGATCCCATGTCGCAATCGTGCGTGGTTCACTTGTAAACCCGCACGATCGCCAGGACGTATCCATAGGTCCATTTGCGGGAATGCACTTCCCGCTAGGGCGTATGGATATGTCCAATGTCGGGAAGGGGTTAATAGATATTGTGCAGTTGTATGTGCCTTATGTGGGAGACGACAGATGTCCTGCTACTAACCCCTTTCTGTGTGGCTGCGGCATGACCGAACCCTGTGTTTTCCCTTAAGCGCGTTTCTCCCCCTCTTTCTTATGTCCTTGTACTCTTCAAGGGCCAGAGACGCAGTCACTATATATGTGACTGCATACAGTTGACTCACTGCGTCCTGTGGTCTTCACAGTGCTTCTTATCTACTGCATGTCATGGCATCTCAGTTTGGAGTACCCAGCTGCCTTCAGAGATGCTGGGGATAAGAAGGAGCTGTAAGCTCCTCTTATCAGTTGTCCCGCTGTGCCCTATCAGTCATCCTGCTGTCTCAGTTGTTTCTCCTTTCTCTGTTCTATGCAGGGGGGAAGGGCTGAGTGAGAGCAGTATAATGACAGCTCCCGGCTTCTTCTTCTTCTCCTTTGTACACTGCCTAGCCATTACTCGCATGCCAAATATAATTACAATGTGGGTCAGTTTTGGCCCACAGGCCTCAGTTTAACAACCCTAATCTAGAGTCAACAGTTAACATTACAGTTTTAGTTTATTTTGGCAACTACAAGAGAGACAACACTGGAAATGTTTAAACAAGAAAACAGTCACAGTGGTAATGGGTGGCAGGCCTTACCCTACTTAAAGGGAATCTGTTGCCATTTGTTTTACTTGTTAAATCAAGACCCTGATAAATATTATATTCTTCTTGGTCATTTCTCTGATTGTAGATTTCGCAATTTATTCGTCTATATATGATTGTGGGGAAGACATTCTTGCTTGCACTGCTTTTACCAGCAGTCAGAGATACACTTTACAGCAGCTTAATGCACATAGGATCCTTAAGACTGACTCAGTGCCATTGACTTCTATAGGAGAGTTTTCTGGGCATGATCTGTGACCTGGGAATAAGTCAGTGTGCAAGGAAGGGGAAAGGGGGAGCTGTGACATCTCCTATTGTGACTGATGGATCCTGTGTTATCTATACACATTGGTGTCTCATTTCAGTTTGACTCTGCTTTTGCTGATAATTAGCATACTACAGAAAATCTTTCTTTTCAGAAAATGAAGTGTCAGAACATTATTAGGCTTAGTGTACAAAGTGAAAACTGCAGTAATTAAAGGGGATTTGCCAAGAGACCATTTAGGTAGGTCTTTCCTTAGTACAGGCAGAATGTCAACAAAACACGCTGAGTCGTGAAGCTGCAGGGGAGAGGGGGATGGGATGAGTGAGGAGTGAGGAATCCAAGGGAGCATCTCAAAACTTAAGTGAAATAATAAACGGTACAAGAGTGGATTGTCAATACAGCAGACACAGGCTCATACACTGCACTGTCAGGAGCCTTATCTGCTAAGATGCTAATATAATGTAAACAAAAATCACGGAGCTGAAAGAGACACACACAGCCAGAGAACGAGCTGCATAAGCTGCTGCTCCTGTGACATGTTCACTGAAGTAAGCAAACTATAACTTGTGGATTCTATATACAAAAGAGAACACCTATTCTACAAAGCAGCGTGAAAGGTTCTTCATATTGTCTGCCATCAGATAAAGCAGGTATCTAATAACACTACAACTAGTTTATTCTGTATACAAAAGAAAACATATTGCTACCCGGTGCCTTAAAAACTTCTGCAGCTCAGTCTCATCAGATAAGAAGCTCTCTCTGCACAAGCCCGTCCAGCTCTTGTCAGGCCGTATCTAATAGACTCTTTGAAGTAACCAAAGGCATGTAAGGAAGGCTGTAGCTCTCTCAGAGTGCAATTTTTGCAATCACATATATTTAGAAAAGTGATTAAAAACCCATTTTGGAGGATCCCACGTCAACATTACATCGTGGCAAAACCCCTTTAAGAATTATTTAAAAATATTGAAAGTGATATGGAAAATGAAAAAAAAAAAAGAACCCAAATTCCTAAAAAATGTGTTTAAAATAAAAATGTGAGTTAAACAATAAGTAATTTTTTGATGACACATTAAAGGTCTCTATTCAAATTGGAGTCACAGCAGCTATTTTTCAAATATAACCTAAAGAATCCTAACAAAGCCTATTGATTTATACTGGGCTCTTCTGGGTTTCCATCAGGTCTCCAGTAATTTAGTATAGTATTTACAGCCAGCATAACACTTGAACAATAGACTTTTGTGGAAAAGTAACAATCTAGGAATATTACAAAATGTAAACAGAGCATTAATTATAAAATGAATGTAAACATCTTTTTCTTTGTATTTTTTATTTTTTTTATTTTTTATACTTGTATCTATAGCATGCTTTACATATGTAATGTCACTAGGGGTGCTTCAACTGAAGGATGTCCTACCAGACATTAATCTGTTCCTTGCACAGAGAACTACTTTGATAACATCTTTAGGATTTCCTACCAGAAGTGCAATAAGGGAGCTAGGAAAAGGGAGCTAGGAAAAAAGGCAGCTCCAATGTATATTGACACCTGATTCCTTTTTATTTATTTATTTTTTACAAATGATAAAAAATCTTAGTAAACACTAATTTAATTTAATTTTAAATAATCTCTTTTACTTATGATGTATGTAATGGGCACTGTGGAGCAACCAGTAAAAGATCTCATCCTAAAAATCATTGTGCTTTATTATTCTGACAAATAAAACATATTATTTGCTACTGTGTAAATTATATATTCTTGCAATGTGTGTTTTGTGCCTTTGCCACATAGAACAAATACTTAACAAATGCAATCCATTCCCAATACATTCCATATTCAAATAGAGACAGTCTCAAGTGTATTACTGTACTCATACTTGCTTTGCTGTGGTAGCATTGCAGTATCAACTAAATTATGATTGTGGAACGGGACTCAGGTGCAACCTATATTCCACTGAAGTCAGAATATATCAGAATCTCAGACAGCTACCTGTTTCTTAAGATAAAAAACTAATTTGTACCAGGGATGTAAAACTCATTGTATTTCTTTTAATAAACTGCAGGCATGGCTACATTGTACTGTATCTAGGACAATCATTTTTCATGTTGAAGTAAGGAATTCCTAGTAAACTGATGACAGAAATATCAAATGTAATTGCTTGTTTATAAGCTTTGAAAATGTTAAATCTAGTATAAGTAGCCACATGTGTTGTTTGGCTTTTGTGACTATGTGAGATATATTATTTACAGAATGTAAAGAGAAATCAGTGAACCCTGCTACAAAATAAGAACCTATGCTGCTGTGGTGTTTCACCAGCTGTTAGGAGACGCTGTCAGTTCCCTCTTAAACCTTTGTACTGGATGTAAGCCATCCTTTTATATTCCTCTAAGAAATTTATGAATAAATTGATAACTGGGTAACCGGGTGTTACCATCGGGGGGTGTCCCTGCACATGTTGACTGTGAAAGCAGTCAACATGTATTCTTTAATCCTTTAGTAACATCTGGCAGATAGGTATGGCAGGTGTGTGCTAAGCCAATAGGGCACAATATGTTACACAGCAGCATTCAATAACAACTGCAGCATCTAAGGGATTAGAAAGATAGCGAGACAAAGATGGCTTCCCCTAGCAACCTATCATATCCCCCACTTGCAACACAATTGTCTAATTTTTTTTAAACTGTCATGACCATAGGTGTAACTTTAGGGGGGTACAAAGGTGACTGTTTCCCCCACCCCACTTTTTTCTGAGTAGGGGACAGTCCGCCTCCACTTTTTAGCCACTTCAATAAAAAATAATCCATGTGAAAGCATGAGAATACGGTAAGTGGGGAGAGCAGAGCATAGTGGAGAAAGAAGTTAACCCTTTGGCTTCTATATTTCTGCGCATCTTGAGGGGACAAAGTAGGTAGCAGCGGTGATTGGCAGAGCAGGAGTCAGCAGGGGCTTCTTTACCAATCAGAACGCTGCTCACAGTCCAGCACACTTTGTATCTGGGGCTGTATCTTTCCCTCCCATTGTATACCACTTCACCTATGCTCAGCCCTCATCAGAGAAGCTCTTGCCAAATGCCAACTACACCAGACTACAGAAGACAGGTAAAGAGGGTACAAAGGTGATAGGCGTTGTGTGTGCATGTAAGTAGGGTATGTACTGTATATGTGAGATGTGTATATACTGTATAAACAGCCATATGTCTAGCCATGTCACGTTTTCCTTGAACTTGCATGCCAGGGAGAATGAAAGTGAATGTGGCCGGCCCCACAGCATTTTAGAAGTGTGGACTGGCCAGCGCGTACTTCTAAAACACATGGCATATAGCAGAGCGCACAGTACGCCCTGCTATACGTCGTGTGATAATATCTTAAGAGTAAATTCACGCGGAAGATATGAATGCTGATTCTGGGACGGATTCAGTGCTGGGCCTGCCTCAGAACCAGTGTTCAGTCCGGCAGGAAACTGATTTACATTATACCCTATGTAAAATCAGTGTCATTGTTTAGAAAACACTGATTTTACTTGAGTATTTTCGGCGTGTACTGTCAGTGCCTATAAAGAATTCTTCGAGGTGTTTTATGCACTAACAGCACTAATGGATCGGGCAGTCTGGGTCACTTTCTCGTCGGAATTTACAACAAGCAAACGACACTGTCAGTGCCGAAAAACCATCATGTGAACTCAACCTAAGGGTGTAGTGTGTCTGTTTAAAATATGTATATATACTGTGAGATCGTGACAGGTGAAGTTGCAGAGGGAAGGTATTTTCCCCCCTACAGTACTCTCTTACAAGGCTTTAGGGAGTATATGGACAGAGGCGTGTCACCGAGAGGCCTGGGCTCGGTGAAGGAAAGCCGACGGTTTTGTATGTCAGTAACACTATGTTACTGACTTGTTCAGTATAAGCGGCTCCAACCCACATTTTCTGGGTCGGCTTTTCCTGGAGTGGTCAAAGAGCCGGGCGGGTGGCCACACTCATGCACCAGGTGACAGGCCTATAAAGCCTGGGCCTGCAGGCCTGTGTTTGTTCTCTGGTGGAACTCTGGCGTTAAGAGGGGAGCGCTGCTGGAATCTGCAAAGACTGTGAGTCTAGAGAGGAGACCTCTGTTAGTCAGTGCTCAGACGAGCGGGTATTACATTTATGTTTTGGCCTGAAGCTTAAGGCCTTTTTTGCTTTGTTTTTGTACTGGACAAATAAACCTAGGCAGCGCCAGGACGTGAACTGTTACATCCTGTGTTCCTGTCTCTGTCTGCTGAAGCCCATATTGCCTACCTGCGGCTGATCTCCCTCACAATACACACACAATTTCCAGGGTACCTTCTCTAATGTAGTCTCTGGGGTACAGTGTGTAATGTAATAATTAGAGATGGGCGAATTGATTCTAATGAAGTGGAATTCGTTTAGAATTTCAGAAAAACTTCGATTCTGCACGGAATAGAAGTTTGGGGTAATTCGCGGGAACAAAGCGTGATTTTAATTGATAAAATGTCCGCAAGCACATAGCATTACATGGGGCAAAGAACTCTGGGAGGAAGAAAGAAACACCCTCAATGACATGTGCAGAGATGAAGCCAATCAGAGACCGGCGGGATTTTGTGACGTCACCGCACTATATAAGTCTGGACGCCATGCTCGCTCCTCACACTCCTCTCGTTGTGCCGTGCTGCAGCTGCTGCATAGATCTCACACAAAAGAAATTTGTTTTTAAGAGCGTCATAATTTTGATTCAGTTTGTGGGGTATTGTAGTTCAAGTCCAGTGTGGGTCCAATTCTGCTCCATATACATTTTAATGCCATCTGGTCAGTTCTGGAGCACATTGAATATCGAAGGGTTGTCTAAGCCTGTTTGTGCTTTCTTATTTAGTAAAAGAAACAGCTTTTTTACATGCCACATACCAGTTAATTTTTCCTGTTGAATTCTGTAGCGCAATTTATATCCAAGTGTTATCTAAGCCTGTTTTTGCTTTTGTATTCAGTAAAAGAAACTGCGTTTTTACAAGCCACATACCAGTTAAATTTTTGCTGCTCATTTCTGTAGCGCAATTTATATCCAAGGGTTACCCAAGCCTGTCAGTGGGTTCATTTGGACTCAAATAAAGGGTGTGTATTTATCATATACAGATATCTTCATTAAACAGAGTCTGTACATTTTTGAACAAACAGTATGTCAGACAGAGAGGTGGCAGGATCTTCACATGCGAGTGGCAGTGGCACAAACATTCCTGGAGCATGTACAGTGACCTCCACACTTTGTCATTGTGCCACTGTCCCCCAAGCACCCCCAAACACCGTGGCAGTATACAGTGGAGATGGAGGCAGGGAGTCCCTCAGAGTCACTTGCCCGCAGCATGCTGATTTGCCTGGCTACCGACAGCAAAATAGTCACCATCCGGCAGAGAGATGACTTCTGGCTCTCCACTCTCTTGGACCCTAGCTACCGGTCCAAAATGAGAACCATTTTTCTAGCTGCTGAGAGGGAGGACAAACTCAAGTACTATAGAGAAATCCTCCGTAGTCAGTTTGCTAACGTTCCGAAACCATTTTTGGCCAAGGCAATTCTACCTCCACCAGCTTCATCATTAATACCTAAAAAAGTTTCAAAGGAGTTTATAAAGAAGTATAAACATGGTTGTTTGAATCCAGTTTCTGCGTGACACAAATTTGTTTTAATGAAGCGTATGGAACTTGAACTGAAGGAGACCCTAACTACAGGGAATGTTTTAGGTGTTTATTTTGCATTCGGTGCCATTAGTGATGGAATTTAGTACAAAACTGGAATGGGAAGCAAAAGCAAATGCTGCTAAACTGGCTTTGGATGAGCTTCTTCAGTATGAAGAATTTAAATCGTATGTCCAACTTACAGAAAGTAAAAACCGCCTCCGGGACTATGAAATAAATACATAATGATCTTGAGAGCCTATAGAGAAGCGTTTCTTGAGCCTCATCTGTCATATCCGTGTACGGTCCCTCTTGCCTCCGTCCCTTGACCACGATCCTTGCCGGCTGTCCTGACCTTACACTTGTCTCCGACTCCGAGTTTGCCTTACGATTTTGTACCTCGCTACACCTTGGCTGCCACCGCAAGCAAGTCACGTCAGGGGTAGCGACCTGGTAGACTCCCGTCGCAGCAAGTCCATCCGGCTTTGCGGCGGGCTCTGGTGAAAACCGGGACCTACTTAGATTCCACTCCCTGTCGCGGCTATTGCCATTGTCCCCTTACTGTGCTGCAATCTGTGGCGGCTCCAGTAACCTACTACTGCGTTCTTTGACGCTATCGTAGGATCTTAGCCCTCAGCTTGCTTTTTCCAGCTGGGGCTGCCATGACTGGGGCTACTGGGGCTACATTCCCGCTTCAGGTTTTTGGTCAGTTTTGCCCCCGTAAGTGCCCAGTAAGTGGCCTAATCCTGTTTTTGCCACCTCCAGAATGTCATTGTGCCACTGTCTGACCTCATGCTGCTGCTGTGGCTGCTGCCATGACCTCCACACTCTGTCACTGAGCCACTGATGTTGCCACCTGAGCCCTCAGCTTGTTTTTTTCCAGCTTTCGCTGTCATGACTTTATCAGGCTACATTGCCGCTTCAGTTTTGCCCTCTTAAGTGCCCAGGGAATTTTATAGTGACGCGATTCTAAGAGCGGCGGCAGTCATCTGCGTGTCATACTAAAACCCAACATTGTATGAAGACCAAACCAAACTCCCTCTGCTTTTTTTAAAAGTATGGCACACATTCCTACAGCACCCTACAGTGCTCTTTGCAGCCTGGAAATAGCTGTTTTTTAATGCGATTCATCCAAAGTAATTCGGACCGAAACAAATTTTGTCCTAAAATTCGTCGAAGTCGCCGAATCGAATTTTTGAGAAATTCACCCATCTCTAGTAATAATCTCTGGGGTATGGTGTGATATAATCTCTGTTGTACAGTGTGTAATGTAATCTCTGAGTTACGGTAAATTATGCAGTAATATCTGGGGTATGGTGTGTAAACTAATCTCTGCGCTACAGTGGATAACGTAGTAATCTCTGGGGTACAGTGGGTAAGGTAGTAATCTCTAGGGTACAGTGAGTAAAGTAATAACTGGTGTATGATGTGTAATGTAATCTCTGGGGTACAGTGTGTAATGCAATCTCTGGGGTACAGTGTAATGTAATCTCTGGGGTATGGCGTGATATAATCTCTGGGGTGCATGGAGTAATGTAATTCATTTCTAGGGTTCAGTGTGTAATACATTTTTGGGGTACAAAGAATATTATTTCTTGAATACAATGTGCAATTCATTTGTAAGGTGCAGTTAGTAATGTAACTTCTATGTCTACCATGCGTAATATAATTAATTTCTGGGGTGCAATGAGTGATGTCATTTCTGGTGTATGGTATGCAATAAAATGCATTTTGGGGTACAGTATGTGACATAAGTGATTCCTAGTGATACAGTAAGATTGGGTTCTTTTATTTTCCTCATTCTGTTGTGTGTATAACAAATTTAATGCAGTAGTGATGGGGATGGGAGGGGTTAAGCAAAATTTGCTGCAGTGCACAACATTTTTTATTTCCATCTAGAGGGGGAAATATTGTAGGTGGGCTGGTTCAGCATCATTGCCAGGGCTGCTTTTTAGTCGCAGTCCGGCTCCAAACTTCAGTAATTAGAGAGCCAGTGATAACCTTATGGAATGCACCAAAAGTGTTTGCCATAAGGACTCCGCCCGGACCTGCTGGGGGAGCTCACAGCACTCCCTCAGACCTCCTAGCTGGGTTAGAGGGGGCCACTTAACTGCAAGGAGAGGAGGGGAGAGAAGGGAAGGGAGGGGCAGTGAAAGGGAAGGTGAGTGAAGGTGGGAGGGATAGCAAGATAGGGGATGAGAGAGAAAATTGTTCCCCCCACTTTTTGAACCAAAGCTACGCACCTGGTCATGACTATAATGCTGTTATTGAGTGTTGAGAGGACTAATTCTAACTATACTATGGACTGTTAAACCTCATATCTATAAACAGATAGAGTTTTGGAAGTGGAAGCTGGAAGAGTATGATAATGGTAATATCTGTTTGGGGTACAATAGTTTAGGACACTTTGGTAGTGCCACTACTGTCCTAAAGTGATTACAGCCTTCTCAAAGAGATTGACAAACTTCTGGATTTGCAAACATTTAGATGCCAGTAGTGCACTACTCCATGAGAAATATGGGAAGTGCTTTCTTCTAGAATATACTTGAATTAT
This sequence comes from Phyllomedusa bahiana, assembly GCA_025379985.1. Taxonomy (NCBI): domain Eukaryota; kingdom Metazoa; phylum Chordata; class Amphibia; order Anura; family Hylidae; genus Phyllomedusa; species Phyllomedusa bahiana. The sequence continues at coordinate 4,719 of JAODAL010014499.1, read as the reverse complement.
AAATAGAGATGGGTAAATTTCTCAAAAATTCGATTCGGCGACTTCGACGAATTTTAGGACAAAATTTGTTTCGGTCCGAATTACTTTGGGATGAATCGCATTAAAAAACAGCTATTTCCAGGCTGCACAGAGCCTGTAGGGTGCTGTAGAACGTTGTGCCATACTTAAATATGCAGAGCGAGCTTGGTTTGGTCTTCATACAATGTTGGGTTTTAGTATGACACGCAGATGACTGCCGCCGCTCTTAGAATCGCGTCACTATAAAATTCCCTGGGCACTTAAGAGGGCAAAACTGAAGCGGCAATGTAGCCTGATAAAGTCATGACAGCGAAAGCTGGAAAAAAACAAGCTGAGGGCTCAGGTGGCAACATCAGTGGCTCAGTGACAGAGTGTGGAGGTCACGGCAGCAGCCACAGCAGCAGCATGAGGTCAGACAGTGGCACAATGACATTCTGGAGGTGGCAAAAACAGGAGTAGGCCACAGAGTGGTACAATGACACAATGTGTAGGTTACGGCAGCAGCCACAGCAGCAGCATGAGGTCAGAGAGTGGCACAGTGACATTCTGGAGGTGGCAAAAACAGGAGTAGGCCACAGAGTGGACCAATGACAGAGTGTGGAGGTGACGGCAGGAGCAACAGCATGAGGTCACAGAGTGGCACAATGACACAGTGTGGAGGTCACAGCAGCAGCATGAGGTGAGACAGTGGCACAATGACATTCTGGAGGTGGCAAAACAGTAGTAGGCCACAGAGTGGCACAATGACAGAGTGTGGAGGTGACGGCAGGAGCAACAGCAGTAGGTCAGAGAGTGGCACAATGACACATTGTGGATGTCACGGCAACAGCCACAGCAGCAGCATGAGGTCAGACAGTGGCACAATGACATTCTGGAGGTGGCAAAAACAGGAGCAGGCCACAGAGTGGCACAATGACAGAGTGTGGAGTCGACGGCAGACGCAACAACAGCAGCAGCAGAATGAGGCCAGAGAGTGGCACAATGACACAGTGTGGATGTCATGGCACCAGCAACAGCAGGAGCAGCATGAGGTCATAGAGTGGCACAATGACACAGTGTGGAGGTGGGTGGCAATACCAGTCCCTGGTAAAGATGGTTGGTGGCAGATGGAGAAACTGTTTAAACAGATGTGTGCATCAAAATGGTGGTGGCATCAGAATAGTGGCTGAGGCAGGTAGTTTGAATCCAGACTCATTTCTCAAAGTTTTGGTGAGGCGTCATGGCTGATGTAATCTGACGCCTCAGGCATTGGTGTGTGGAAATCCTGGCCGATCCATGCCTGATTCATCTTGACAAAGGTCAGTCGTTCCACATTTCTCGTGGACAAGCGGGTTTCTCCTGGGGATAACGATGGCCCCCGCCGCACTGAACACCCGCTCTGATGCCACACTACTGGCCGGGCAGGACGTTCTCCACGCAAACTCGGAAGTTGCGGCCACACATCCAGTTTGGCTGCCAAGTAGTCCAGGATCTTCTAACTGGGGTGGCAGAGTGCTGTCCAAGTAGGCCACCACTGATGGTTTAGGGACTTCTCCAGTCCTGCTGCTGCTGGCGACTGCCCTCCTCACTAGGGCGGGTGAAGGAAGCTGCTCATCAGTGACTCCAGACTTAGGTTGCTGCTGATGGAGCTGGTACTGCTCCTACCCTCCCACCTTCCCCCAGCAGCCGCGTCAGTAGTACGTGAGCGCTGAAGAACCCCCGGGTCAGACCTATCAGAGGAGGGACGATGCCGCACATAGGCAGTGGCCAACTAACTACGGAGGATTTCCCAATAGTATTTGAGTTTGTCCTCCCTCTCAGCAGCTGGGAAAAAGGCTCCCATTTTGAACCGGTAGCGAGGGTCCAAATTGGGTGGAGAGGCCAAAAGCATCCTCCCCAGTGTTGATTTTCGCTGTCAGTACCGGGCAAATCAGCAGGGGGCCACTGCCAATGACCCCGAGGGGTCCCTGCCTCATTCCACTGTATACTGCCACGGTGCTTGCGGGCATTTCATTCCCTCATCCCCATCTACTTCCCCGTGCCCTGCTCCTCCTTTTTGTCCCCCTGGGTAAAAAACCCACCTTTTCACCGACAATGTTCTGCTCCAATGTCCCCCCCTCCCCCCGTTCAGCCCCCACCGGACTATGGGGCCGCGAGATATACTCGCCACCCTCCACCCCTTTCCCCCGGGAGGAATTTTTCAGCACTTTCCGGGACATGAAGCGGGGAAATGAGTTATTCATCCCGTAGTCCTGGGATGAAAATAACGTCCCTCCCGAATGGCCTCAAAACGGAGGTGTCACCTGAGTGCCACGGCTGACATCAAAGTTACAAAAGGGGAGTACTCCAGTCCGCCTGGATCATCAAAAAATGTTAATCCTTTCTTGTTCATACAGGGGCCCAAAACATGTGCTTTTGGGAAATTTCCCAAACCCCCTGGAAACATGCATATCAAGTGTTTTGGGGGAGGCCGTTCTGCGTTTGCAACTCGAGGAGGGGGGTTCCCGGTTTGTAGGAATGGATGAAGTGATCTAGTTTCCTGGCCTTTTTAGATTCGTAGATCAGGGGAAAGACTTCGGGACCTTTTACAACCCGATTGAACACATGCCCGCAGGGGGCATGATATCCCCCGGTCAGCGTGGACCCATGGTTTCCCCCTTGTCCGTCACCCTGGTTCCGTTTTCAGTTGGCTGGAGAAGCCCCCAGATCGATTTTTGCTCATGATGCGGGGCAGTTCCTCCCCCGTGTGACTTCGTTCGCCCCAGGAAGCCAGGTGTAGAAGCGTGACCTGCTGTGCCCCAAAAAGTAATGATGGAGCAGTATTGTGGAGCTGAGATAAAGGTGGGGGTGGAGGGGGAGGGGACATTGGGCAGGAGCCGCGTTTTTACAAGTGGGGGAGAAACTGGGGTCTCCCGTCCAATTGTTGGGTGGTGGGAGAAGCACATTCACCCCGGGGCCATAAGGGCATGTACTGGCCCCGACCGTAGTTACGCTCAACTCCGCGCTGCCTGCCCCCTTGGAACAAACCGTAAATCAAGGAGGGGCCCCTTTGTTCTACATATTTATGAAGTGCTGGTATGCCTTTTGGAAAATAAATTCAGTTGGAACTCTCCATCTCGGCTGGGACAAGCATTAGTTTCTGAACGGTGCAGAGTCCACCATTTGGAAAGGTAGGGACTGCAGTACCAACAACTTGGACAGGAGCACGGTCAGCTTCTGCACCTTAGGATGGTTGGACGCATACTGTTTTCTCTTTGCAATCGCCTCGTTGAACGACTGCTGAGTAGCGAGGAGCAGGAGCATCTGGACCGGGAGATGATGGCAAAATGAAACAGCTCCCTTCTGCAGAGGTGGTGGAGCCTTGACTGGCTGCAATGGCATGCGTGCCACTGGGCGCTGCTGCTGCTGTTGCTGCGGCGGCAGGATGGACCACCACATCTGAGCCACGTTTCTCCAAGGCCACCGGATGGTGGTGCTGCATGAATTGATGTAGAGCCGTGGTGCCAACGTTAGCTCCCTGGCCACTCTTCACTTTCTGCCCACAGATTCTACATATACCCATATTCGGCTCCTCCGGTGTCTTAGCAAAGAACTGCCACACCACCGAGTAATTGATTTTACCGCCAACGCTCTGCACTAAGTGACTACTGCCCCGCCGCTGCCTCGCTGAGCCCTGTGCCGCTACTTTCTTGGACCGCGAAGCGGGTTTTCTACCCCGTTGCCGGCTTGGCTCCCGACCTCACACTCGCTTACCCTGCTGACTCACGGCCACACAACCCACTTGCTGGTGCGCCGCTGCCTGAAAGCTCAAGCTGACGCCGTCTTCTCCCGACGATGATGAAGCCCTTGCTTCACCCGGCTCCCAAGTGCGGTCGGCTACATCATCATCGATTTGGTTTCATTCGTCACTGCTGTCCTCATCACCGGTCTTGGTATGCAAAGGGTGACCCTCACAACATGACCTCCCATGCCACTCTCCACACTCTATACTTTGCCGCCCACTGAAAGAAGCAGTTGATATTGGCCCCATTTCTTCGCTGCCAAGTAGCTGCTGACTGCCTTCCTCAAATTGTTCATCCTCGCTATATATTGGCGCTGAGCCCAGACCACATAGTAAATCTTTGGCTGAGGGAACCAGATGGGACAGAAGCGGGTTGAGGACTGGTGAGGGACGCTGACCCGCTCCTGGGCCATGCCAACTAAGGGTTGTGCCTGACGTTCCCCCCGACCTTGGCTGGGGTTGTCAGATGTCATCTGGGAGGAAGTGGATGACCTAGTCAACCAATCAAGAAACCCTTGGGTTGCTGAACAACACCCCGGCCACTAGATGACACCGGCAGTTCTGGCTCACCGAGTGACCCCTGCTGCGATGTCCCCTTGCTGTGCTGCGACCTGGGCCTACTCCAGGAATGTTTGTGCCACTGCCACTCGCAGGTGAAGAGCCTGACACTTCTCTGTCTGACATACTGTTTGTTCTAAAATGTACAGACTCTGATTCATGAAGATATCTGTATATGATAAATACACACCCTGTATTTGACTCCAAATGAACCCCTAACAAGCTTGGGTAACCCCTTTGGGTATAAATTTCGCTCCCCAAAATTGGGGAGGAAAAATTTACTTGTATGTGCCGTTAAAAACACTGTGATTAACTGAAAATAAAAGACAAACAAGCTTAAATTTAAACCTTTGGATATAATTAGCCAAGAACTTTTTCTTTGG